>QKWP01000135.1:259059-291356 GCA_003550325.1 Gigaspora rosea | reverse complement strand
TTTACGTTTTTTTTTTATTTTATTTTTTAAATTGTTTTTAAATTATTTTTAATTTTTTTATTTTTTTATTTTTTTAAATTTTACGTTTTTTTTTATTTTATTTTATTTTTAATAAATTTTAAGTTTTTATTAAATTTTTTATTTTTTCTTTTTTTTACTATTTTTATTTTATTAACGTTATTATTTAACTTTTTTTAATACTGGTACAGTAATAGTTGATCATTACCGGTTTTTTTTATCAGTTAAGTTATTTTTTTTTCTGCTGTTTAATTTTTTTTATTCTTCTATTTATTTAAACTAACTACTTCTTTCGTTGCCGCCGTTACATTACTGGTGTCATTGTAACAATAACCGAGATCAGTAATATAAGCTAAGTTTTTTTTTTTTTAAAATTTACTTTTTGTACATACCGGTACTAATTTTTTTTAATTTTTTTTTTATTTTTGGATAAGTGACAGCACTTTAAAAGAACACTAGAACGTTATAGAGAAGTTAATCCGGAAAAAGAAAGTTCATCGTTTCTGGTGTCTAACTACTGAACTAATGCCTTTATTTTTTAAAACAGGTTAGTTGTTGTGCTTACGTTTGCATTTTTGGGTTGATTTCTTTTTCCATTACTCGAAACGCTTCTATACTGTTTGTTTATGAATGTGTTCAATAACACTTTCTAGAATGGTTAGTAACATCTTTGTACAGGTTCTCTTTCTGGTTTTTGTCCTTTTTGCCTTGTCGTTCTGGTGTGCTACAGGGTTTGTTGATTTTTGTCGTGCTGGTGCGCTGTTGGTGGTGAATTCGTTATTCGTCAGTGTGAATTCGTCATTTGTCATTGATAGCGAATTCGTCGTTGGTTGTTCGTTGTTGGTGGTGAATTTATCATTCATCGTTGGTAGTAAATTCATCGTTGGTAGTAAATTCGTCCTTGGAGGTGGTATTATAGCTGGTTTTGTGGTTTTATCGTTTATTGTAAATTCAGTGATTTAATAGTCTTGCTATTATTGTAATTTTGTGGATTTTATATGGGGCGTTTTGTGGTGTCTCTTGTGATATGTTTTGTGTTTTTTTTTTTTTTTTTAAAAAATATTTTTTTTTATAAATTTATAATTGTGTATTTGTAATAAATTATATTGGTAAAATATATATGGGGTATCTTCAATTAAAAGGGCCCATTTTTACATTTTTTTGAAAAATGAGTTTTCGTTAAATTCATATAAATTTTGACATGATTGACTTTTTTTAATTATAAATGAAAGTCGAATTACATAATAAAAAATCAAGATAATGTAAAAAGAAAAATTACATGAGGCTGCGTAGAGCCAACACGTCACGAGTTTACCCGATAGTCACCTGCCGTCTTTAACCAATCAATATCGTGAAATTTGATTGATCCCGGATCAGTCCGAAAATCAAAACAAATAATTAAACTCAAATATCTCAAAATAAAAAAAATGTAAAAATGGGCCCTTTTAATTGAAGACACTCCATATATTCTTTTAATATTTTAAAAATTAGCTAGCATTTAATATTTAGGCGAGCATATAGTTTATTTTTTACAATCTGCACAAATCTGCGCAGATTATTGAATTGTTAATTGTTAAAAATCTGCACAGAAAGTTAAATCTGCGCAGAAAATTAAAAAACAATTCTTGGGTCTCAGATCTGCATACTAAAAAAACTTCCCCGATGTATAGTAATTTATTATTATTCATTTTTTACAATCTGTGCAGATTATTGAATTGTTAAAGAACTGAGCAAAAATTAAAAAAATTCTTTAACAGCCATCGGCAGGGCACAAACTTTTATTAATTACAGTTTTAAAAAATTTGCACTATATTTATTTACCCGATGCTAGATGTTATAATTTAGTTTTTAGCAAATTACTATAAAGTTTATATGTAATAATCCAACTTTTAGCAAATTTACTTGATTTTAGGGGTAACAAAAACGCCTAAATTCATGCAGATCAGTTATAACCTCTATGAGAGATGTCCGGGGTCCTTCTGAAATTAATGACCTTCATATACATATTACCCTAAATAATGATTGATTTAAATGGTGAAAGAGGGTAATCAGATTTGAAACCTTAGCGGAAACAGGTGGATTAAGTTTTTTTTAGATCCAACAGGTTATCGACTTTGACAGAATCGGGAATTCAACAGTATTTAAAATATGCTTTTCAAATTGACATAAAAAATAGATTTGAATTTTGAATAATATCAGAAATATCGGAAGTATTGGATTTTGTCAGATTTATATCAGATTTTTGTCTCGATTTCAGAATTTGGAATTTTTATTTCAAATTACTTTATTAAATCTGAATTATTTCAGAACCGAAAAACAATTTCGCCCGCAACATTAAATTATATACTAAGAATAGTTTAAGGATCAATAAAGTTGATAAATTCATTAAAATATTGATTCTTAACAATAGTAAAGGGCTGTTAATTAACAGTAGTATTCCTACAAACCAGACTTAGATCAAACTTAGTAAAGTTTGAGTTTGGTTTGATTTTTTAAACTAAACTCAAACTTTTAGTAAAATTTGAGTTTGGTCTGAAGTTTGTTAAACTAGTTTGAGTTTGAATATATATATATATATGTAATTTTGAGTGCTAAACAAGTTTACTTAGAAAATAATATTAAGAATTATAGTATTTTATATAATTTTATTACTAAAAATACTAAAAAAGCTATTATTCTTAATATTTTACTGATTGATTCTAATTTATGCTATAAGTAAACTTGTTCTGCACTCAAAAATACATTATATAGCATTTTTAATTTTATATTTATTAAAAATTTAAAAAAAGATGCTTAATTTTGAAATTTTTGATCAAAAATTAAAAATTAATTCGTGATTCATGAGAAATGGAAAGAATTTCTATATATAAAAATGGGGCAATTTAATAGTAAAAACAATTAATATCCATAATCTGGAGCCGGAATTGAAATCCTCAATTCCTGTTAAGTTAACATCTTTTGTATTTTTAACAAAACTTGTAGAGGTGATTTTTCTCTTTCTAATAGTAGTAAAAGCATCAAACTTGGCCTGATAGTTCATGAGATATTTTTATTTTTGTCTTTGTGGTTATATGAAATTTTCTTCACAAATCTGCAAAGAACTTTCATATAACTACAAAGACAAAAATAAGAATAACTTATGAACCATCAGGCCAATTTTAATGATTTTATTACTATTAGAAAGAGAAAACTCACCTCTACAAGTTTTGTAAGAAATAAAAAAATATTAACTTGACAGAAATTAAGAAATTTCAATTCTGGCTATTAATTGTTTTTTTTTTTTTTAAGGGCAATCCTGCTTTTATTATTTGGGATACGAGTATATCACTCTAGGATTTTTAGACTACAGCCTACATTCTCTCCCTTTCACAATAAAGACTCGTCCGGTTACTGAAGTACCTAAACACGATCTGCTGTAGTCAATAATAGTCTCAAATTTTGGTCTTCTAATGCATAGAACACTTCCAATTATCACCGACAGGCTCTTGCTAGCTTTGTCAGGATCACCTCTCTTTCCTTAAAATTTTTCCTTCTTCATACAGGGCAAGATGAAAAAGGTGGAAAGTACCAATGAACTACCAAAAAAACAAAAAGCTAAAAACATGTGACCGATACAAAAAAGAAAAAACAATAAGAAAAGAGGCCAATCCTGACCTGGGGAAGAAAAAAGAAAGAAAACAAAGAAAAAAAAGAATAAAACTGACAAATACTACATTTAAAAATTATATAGCACTGCATAAGGAATCGCCTCACCTAAGTACTATATGTACATAAAAGAAAGATAAAAAGACTACGCCTAATAGAACTTTCTAGAAAGAAATTTCATGCGGATTACTCCAAAACATCTCATGTGTTACTCATTGTTTATCTCAAAGGACCCGATTTCACTCATGGCTTGTTTCCAATATGGTAGGCGCATTCCCAATATGGATGACGTAAATATTGCCGATCTTTTGGAGGGGGTAAACTCAATCGCCCACTTTTTGGTGAAATTTCGAAAAGTTCAAAGGGCGAGAGACGATACTTGTATCCAAAGTTTAAGGAGTGTACATCCAAGATAAAACTCATTTTTTTGTTGTTTCCCACTATTTTTTCACAGGTTTCTTCATCGACGAAGAAAAAAATGTTTGTATCTCCACCAAAATTTCACATACAAGGGCACCACCTTCTGCCAGTTATTTTATAGGCTGATGCTTTTGGCTTGCATGCTGAATATACAAAGGAGTCCCCTGTTTAGGTAGTTGACCTCTGTAAAAACCGTTTCCTGTATTATCCTACTATACATTAAGTATTGGCAACGCTCCAACAAAAAACTTTTTGTTTTTCTTCTATCAGAAAATTTGGTCCAGGTGATCATCGGAAAGAGTTCATTGGTATTAATTGTTTTTTATTATGTTTAATATCCCTTAATTTATATATAGTATTACTATTGTAACTCTTTCCATCTCTCACGAATTACTAATTAAGCATTTTTTTTAAAATTTAATAAATATAAAAATTAAATAAGTTAGTATAATGTATTTTTGAGTACTAAACAAGGCGGGTTAAATATCCTGCTTCAGCAGTTTTCAAGGAGTTTACTTAGAGTATAATATTAGAATCAATTAATAAAATATTGAGAATCATAGCATTTTATAATATTTTTATTAATAAAATTATATAAAATGCTATGATTTTTAACTTCATGCTCTAAATAAACTTATTCAGCTCAAAAATACAATATGTCAATATACTTAATTTATATTTATTAAAATTTAAAAAAATGTTTAATTTTGAATTTTTTGATCAAAAATGTTAAAATCAAGCATCTTCTCTTAACTGTTCAATTTTTAATAAATATAAAATTAAATATGCTAGTATAATATATTTTTGAGTACAAAACAAGTTTATATAGAATAAAATTAGAATCAATTAGTAAAATATTAAGAATTATAGCATTTTTTAGTATTTTATTAATAAAATTATATAAAATGATATGATTCTCAACATTTTACTAATTGATTCTAACTTTATTCTCTAATTAAACTTGTTCACCACTCAAAAATACATTATATTGGTATATTAGGCTTAGAACATGTTTTTTTCATTACTATTTATAATTAAAATTTTTAAAAAAATAGATGAATTTACTATATAACTTTGAGCTAAAATCCTTTTAAATCTAACTTATTAACTTTATATTAAATTTTTCAGGAATATAAAACAAGGGAAGAAAAAAATTGAGCTTAAAAATCAAATTAAAATTTTGCTAATTTTGACCAAACAAAAAAGTAAATTCACCAAAAACAAATATTTTTTAATTTTAAGATAATAAATATATATAAAATTATGCCATGAACAACTTTATTTAGATAACAGAAATAGGTTACCTTATAAAAAAAATGGGTTATCTATGCACTAAAATTAAAATTTTGGGGGTTTCAATATAACCCATTTTTTTTATTAGGTAACCTACTTTAGGCCCTTAAGCAAAGTTGTTTGCTACATGGTTTTACTTAATTGATAGTCCACCAGTTAATCAGAGATCGATCATAGTGTAACATGACGCAAATCACATATGAAAATCACTATAGTGTGAATGTGGCGTGCATACATATAAAAGTTTTTTTCTTACTAAGTTAACGACACATGTCCACTAATTGAAAGTTGTAGAGCTCGTCGAGGCGCATCTAACGGTGGTTAGATCATCAAATCGGCCCAGTGGATGGCGAGGTATCATTGAAAAACGATTGGATGACTATATAAAATCTCTATGTAAACAAACATAGTGATTTTATATAGTTGTCCAATCGTTTTTCAACAATATCTCGCCATCCACTAGGCCGATTTGATGATCTAACCAACGTTAGATGCGCCTCGACAAGCTCTACAACTTTCTATTAGTGGACATGTGTTGTTAACTTAGTAAGAAAAAAACTTTTATATATATGCACGCCACATTCACACTATAGTGATTTTCATATGTGATTTGCGTCATGTTACACTATGATCGATCTCCGATTAACTGGCGGACTATCATAGTATGCTTTTTAGGCCTTTTACTAAGTAAAAAATAGTATTAAAGTTAAAAAAAATCTTGTTTTAAAAAAATTTTTTAAAAATTTTTTTTTCTAACTTTAACTTTATTTTTTACTTAGTAAAAGGTTCAAAAAAGTGTGCTACAACCTAGGGGTTAGTAAAATTATGAGGGCCAACTTATTATTATTATTATTTTTTTTTGTTGTTAAGGTGAGGTTTTGCCTCTATCTTTATTAATAAACTGTGTGAGATTCCTCAAGGGGTTTCTCAATATTACAAGAATATTTTTAATACAGTTTATATTACAAGAGTTTTTTTTTTTTTTTTTTTTTTAGGACTTTGGCAGTCTTGCCGAAATTTAATAGATTTATTATTACTAAAAATTCCTTTTTAATACATTTACAATCCCAGACTTCGACCTCATCCGACTACAAAATAAATTTTGTGCCCAGATGCAACCAGCCGCATCGGCTTACGTATAAGCCAAAAAAAATTCGTTAGCTATAGTTACAAACCAACTATGCTTCATAACCTACTCCTTCAAAAACTTCTTCTCTGAGCTTCTCATAAAGAAGAATAAAAACAAGAGGAAGATTAAAATAGAGGGACAAAACTAAATACTGACAAAATTAACCAAAAACCAAAATTATACATCCAAGAAAAATAAAACAAAAAAGAAAAACCAAAGAAAAAGCAAAGAAAAATAAACTATGAAGGCATTAATAATCGATAAAAATTATATAATACTGCGCAAGGAAACGCCTTGCCAAAGTATTATATGTATATGAAAGAAAACTAAAAGAATGTTCTAGAATTTATTTTCCAAAGATCAGCCTACTCCATTGCACCACGCCTCATTACGCGTCCGTTCCTGTTTATTTACCTGCATGCTTTCTTTCCAATTAGGATAGAAACAACAATGCCGATCTTTTGGAGGGGGTACGCCGAATTTCCCACTTTTCATCCAAAATTTCAGAAAAAAAGACTTCGAGCGAGAATATGATAGCAGGAGTATGGTAAAATATGTTTTTGTAGCCAAAACTTTTAGAGAGTGTGTTGAAAAACTCATTTTTTAGTTCACTGGCTAGCCAAAATATAACACCTTCATCGACGAAAAAAAAAATGTTTGTATCTCTACCAGAATTTCTTGTACCAAGGGCACCTACTGCCAATTATCTTGCACAACTGACACTTCTGGCTTGCTTGCCGAATATATAAAGGAGTCTCCCGAGAGTTAAACAAAAAAGATTGACCTTTATAAAAACCAGTATTATATCTGCTTCGTCTTTTACTAATAAAAATTTTGTTTTTCGTTTGCTTAAAATTTTGGACAAGTGATCGATGGGAAGAGTTGATTGATATATATGATATATTACAAGAGTTGAGACTCAGACTATAGACAAAATTAATATTATCTAATTTATCTGCAACCTAAACATACTAGAGTGGTTAAAACTCACCTAGATTTGGAGGGCCAACTTATTATAAGGGGAGTAACAAAAATCAGGTGATTTTTTAGAGGGGAAGGGGGGTAAAAAAAGTTGAAATTATATATAAAAACCTGACTATTTATATATTGAGAAAGAGGGAGGGGGGTAGGTCTCTGATAAAAAATAATCAGGTGATTAATGACACTGCCCTAAACATATAGCTAATAAAACATTGTATAATTATTTGTATAACAATCATATAAATATATAATAAAAATATTCATGATACTATACCAAAAAACATTCAGTTGTATTAATTAACTACTGATTCAAAACAGGCTGTTGTCGCCTTTTATTTCTGCCACCTAGTAGGTTTGTATAGGAATTGAGTACTCATTGGTGTTCGCAGAAACTAAATATTACTCTTAAATAATGAAATTTGGCAAATTCCGAATTTATTAACCTATATGCGTTCATTTTAAACATTCTGTTATAATAAATTACGAGCTATTTTTTATATAAACATAAGGACATTGTAAGCTCTAATCTACATATGTACTCTATTATTATTGTACAGGTTTTATATAACAACTCGCTTTTTCACTTATTTATTGGCACATATTTAAAAAATAAATAAATCGAACCACTTTCATATTTGATAAAAATTTGATAGTGTCCCGATTTAATTATTTTATTTTTATTATTAAAGTATTTGTCTTCACAATTTTAAAAATGTCTGCAGCATTGGATCAGGCTTCTCCTAGTACTAATATCATGACTAATTGTGGACCATCTACTACTATTTTTCTGTATTGATTTAAGTAATATATGATCTTCTTCCCTCATCCACCGACTTAAATTTACAAGAGAAGAGATGGTAAAGTTATTATGACATGGAGAGTACGTGGAGTATGATGTGGAGTGCGACATGAAGTGTGATGTGGAGTACGACGTAGAGTATGGTGCGGAATGGAACTTAATGAGGGCTTGGCTTTAGGCTTTTTTTTGTCATGTTCATTCTTTCCCAATATACAATGAATAGGCTGAAGATATATTGTTAATAATTATTGTACACACAATTACATAATTGTTTAGACTAGTACTTACCTTAATTCAGATAGAAGATTCTGATAAATTAGGTATTTTAAACAGTTTCTGCTTGACTTTATCCTTATTATAATGTAAGTACATCATTTATTTTATTTTATTTATAAAGAGAATTAAAAATGCAATAATTGTTTCTTTGAATATTCTATACCACTATATCATCAATAATGATAACATCACGGTCAAGGTTGGGACATTCATGCCATTTTCATTTTTTTAAAACTTTTGAATAAGGTTATATGTAATTATGTTTTTGCTTTTAGTTTAGATTTATTTCAATTATTTTTTTAAGAAAAATGCTTATGAATGAGATTTTAATAATTAGATTCTGCTTGAACTTTAATTTGATATTTTGCACTAAAGAATTAATAATTTAAATCATCTTTTTATTTATGCTATTATCTAAAGCGTGTATTTAATATTTCATGTTAATAATATTAAAATTGGCTAGTATATATATTATAGGTAAAATATATTTGTACATCCTGCACCATAGTGCGAGGTGCAGTGGGGTATGATATCACGGATATGATATCACAGGTACAATTTGTTTATATTCTGGTTACACAAATCTACAAGATAAGTATTAGGGTTCCACAATTTGATTTGATCTTCAAATATTTGAATCAAATATTTGATCAAATTCAAATTTAAATTTGACTATATTTGATTTGATCAAATTCAAATATGGCCAAATTTGATTTGATTTGACAAATATTTGATTTTATTTGAAAATTACTATTAAAAATTCAAATTCAAATCAAATTCAAATTCAAATATTTGAATCAAATCAAATTCAAATTAGGGTCAATTTGATTTGATCAAATTTAAATTGATCCAATATTTGATTTGATTTGAATTTGAGGAACCCTAATAAGTATAGATTTTTTTTTGGTTCTTCTTACTTTTTTACTAATCTGTTTACTTTTTTTTTGTAACTGCATTTTGCTAGTAGCATTTTGGAGCTGTCTTTTCCTTGGTATTGTCATTTTTTGGTGTTGCCGTTTCTCTGGTGTCGTTGCTCTTTAGAGTCGTCGTTTAGTTGGTGTCATCATATTTTGGAGCCATCGTTTTGCTGGTTCGTCGTTCTGTGAAGTCATCGTTTTGCTGTATTGTCGTTCTTTGGAGCTTTTTTTTGATGGTGTTAGAGTTCTTGTTTAATTGGTGTTGTCGTATTTTGGAGTCATTTGTTTTTATTGTCATTTTTATGAGGGCATGTTTATGTTTTTTTTTAGAATCAGTGTATTTGCGTTAAGTTAGTTGGGTTAGTATAGTTGGGCGTGTACCTTTTAAGAATTTTTTTGTTATTATAAAAATAAGTTATAGTTTGGCCAATATTATATTATTGCCAATCATCTTCGCACCACCATTTTTGCACACTTGGTTGCGTTGCACTAAGTGCTAAGCCCATAGCAATTCGCATTCAAAAAGCCTGAGGAGTTTCCAAAATTTTTTTGTCTTGGCTTAAAAAATAACAGCTACTTTTTGAAGAAAAGAAAACGAATTATTTCAATTATTTTGTTCTAATTTAGCTGTTATTAGAATTAAAAAAGCGAATTAAGGGAATAGACAGCAAATTCACCAAAGAACGAAAAGGATAGAAAGAAATATTAAAAAAGTATTTAGTAAATTTAGTGTGTTAAGTTATGTATGTTTTCTTTATGTTTTGGGTTAGGGTTAGCTATATAGTTAATATTAGAATATGGCTAATATTGCTAGTAACAAGGGGCTATAATGGCGTTGACAGTAACTTCAAGAGCAAGATGTTTGTGAAACCAATGTTAGGCTTAATGAAAAGGACAATTAGATACGATTTTGGTTGGTTTTTCAGGTAAGTACTATAATTTTTGGATTGGTTTCTGTTTTTGTTTAATTAACGCCCTTACTAAGCTTTTTTTTTCATTTTAAACTATAGTCAATTCGATATGTTGAACGGTCAGAAACTATGGATGAAACTATATACTGCTTATAACTATTTCCATAATTCCTGGAGCACCTGATAAAAATTGACCAAATGATACTCCAGCTGATACAATTAAGTTTGTAATTTGGATATAAAAAATTCAATAAAATTACAAAATTGTATGTATGTACATAAGAATATTTACATACATAACTTTTACATTAAATACAGTAGTACAAATATAGTATTATAGCCATAAATAACAAAAGAGTTATGTAGGATTTTTATACAAGCATGTATAATAATTATTAGTATGTTATACTGTCTACAGATAGTTAAAGTTAATATGTTAGCGTGTTAATCTGTTATATACCAACGTTTATTGTATTACAGATTTTGAAATGTTCATTCACACAATGGCCTTACTTAGAAATATAGAACTTGTAATTTTATTAGTTAATTTAAAGGTTATGTATTCACGATGATTTCCATATAGCCATAAAAATTTCGCACCACATGATCAGACCAAAATTCGTTTATGTTAGGTTAGGGTTAGGGTAAGTGCTCAGTTAGGGTTTAGGTTAGGCTATTATATGGTAAAATCGCTCAAAACTTTTGAAAATAAATTTGAGACGTTTTTTGTATTACCAAAGCAAAATTTTTATACCGATACTGTGCCAATTAAAATTGATTGATTCCGATCAAGCTAACCATGATTTCAATGCACTCCATGTATCCGACTCAGAATTTCAGACCTTACACTCGGGGCACCCTGCACCAAAAATAAACACTTTATATTTTTTTTTTAATCACTTTGACAGTCTCGCTAGTACTTTATTAATTAGTTTACATATAATAACCTAAGTTATACAAATAATAAAACTCATAGATTGTAAGTCCAACATCATCTGGCTGCGAAAACCGTGCCCAGATGCGACCTGTCGCACTAACTCCCATAGATATAAATATCTATTGAATTAGGAACTTTGTCAGCCCTGTCAAAGACTAACTCTTTTAGATTTTTCCTACCTACGCAACCAGATAGGATAATCTTATCCTAAAAGAAAATAAAACAAGTAGACGAAAAACAAGGGGAAATAAAAGAGAGAAAAATATTTCAAATCTAAACGACTAACCAAAATATATAAAAAAAAAATAAAGGAAGACAAAGATAGAAAAAACAAAAGAGAAAACAATAACAGAACTGAAATGTGTACTATTAAACCTGTACAAGATTGTAAAAATTATATAATACACTAAACGAATAAGTCTCTACTCTATATTCATCTAAGTATTATATATAAAATAGGTAAAAACATAAAAAAACCTGTAGAAAAAGCCAGTAGAGAAACTTGTACCTAATAGAACCTTCTGGAAAGAAATTTCGTGTCAGATTTTCCTTCAAAAGACTTCATGTGTCATTCATTATTTATTTCTTTAGGCCGGAAACTCACTCGTGACTTGAATCAAATTAGGCAGGTGCCTTCCCAATTTGGACGAAGTAAACATTGTCGATCTTTTGGAGGGGTAAGCTGGATTTCCCACTTTTTGGTGAAATTTCGAAAAGCCCAAGGAGGAATAGAAAGAGTACCAAACTTGTAAAGAGCATAAGAGTTATGCTTTGAAGAATAATATATCTGACCAAAAGACTACTTCTGCCTAAGCCTCCATAGCTTTTGACAAAAAACTTCAGGGTTGTTGCCCTACTACGTTTTCTATAGTAACGAAGACTTCCACCCGGAGAGCCAAACCCAAAAGGAGAAATCTTTTTCAGCTCTATTTCAGTTGTCTCATATCCGATCTGAAACTCTTTATCCAAGACGCTTCTAGATAAAGTTTTGTTATGTACAAATATACTAACTTCAAAGTTTGCATAGGTCGAATTTTTGTGAAAAAATTTGGTACAAGGGATCGTTGGAAAGAGTTGGTGTTGATAAATGCTCTATATTATAATAAAGCATTTATTTATTAATTTATACATTTTCATACAATTTTAAAGTACATAATAATCTTTATTCAAAAATCAATCTCCAATTACTTCTAAATACAAACCTATTCTTTATTACAATTCTATTTTTAATCTAACTCTAAACTATTCCTATTTCTAACAAAATCATGCTTTTAATTACCTGAACCTATTTTTAATCCTAGTTTTAAACCCAACCCTATTTATATGGAAGCTTCCAGAAATCAGCTAATTTCTGGGTGGGTGGGTGGATCAGCTGAAGTATCAGGTGTAATTCCGGCCAAAGTTGCGAAATTATTTATGACCAAAATTATAGATTTATTAATAATATTTAATAATTAATAACTTTTGATCTACTGGACCAAATTTGATGATTCAACTACCAAAATGATCCTCTCAACGAGAGGATTCTGGCGAGCCCAAAATTGTTAAAATCCAATCACAGGATCCTGTGATCGGAATAGATTTGTGTTACTATAAAAGTTCTATAATTAAATAATTATAACCCATTTAAAGTAACACAAATTTATTTCGATCTTAGGATCCAGTGATTAGATTTTAACGATTTTGGGCTTGTTAGAATCCTCTCATTGAGAGGATTCCAAAAGTCCAAAATCGTTAAAATCCAATCACAGGATTCTAAGATCGAAATAAATTTGTGTTACTATAAATGGGTTATAATTTCTATAATTAAATAATTATAACCCATTTAAAGTAACACAAATTTATTTCGATCTTAGGATCCAGTGATTAGATTTTAATGATTTTGGGCTTGTTAGAATCCTCTCAATGAGAGGATTCTAACAAGTCCAAAATCGTTAAAATCCAATCACAGGATTCTAAGATCGAAATAAATTTGTGTTACTATAAATGGGTTATAATTATTTAATAAATTATAGAACTTTTATAGTAACACAAATCTATTCTGATGGTTTTAAAAATTTTGGCTCACTAGAATCCTCTCTTTGAGAGGATCATTTTGGTAGTTAAATCATCAAATATGGTTCAGTAGATCAAACGTTATTTACTATTAAATGTTATATTTAACTTTTTAATAATCGTAAAATCTGATTGGCTAATTGGGGTATCAGGTGTGGATGGGTAGGGTAGGCTCATAGTAAACAAAAATCAGCTGATTTCTGGAAGCTCCCCAACACTAAATTTAATCTATTTAATCGCGCTATAGCCCAAATCTAACTATTGTGCTTGTTCCAAATTTAACTATTGTGTTATGTTCTAAAGGTAATTATTTTGGTTAATCATACATTGTCTTGAAAACAATCATTAAAGTAAACAGAATTAAACTTTACTCACAAAGAATGCTATCGAATCGCCACAAGAACTCCATCAAATTGTCACAAGAATGTTGTCAAAACATTGCAAAGTTACTACAAGAGTGCCAACGAACTCCCATATCAAATCACTATCAAGTTACTAAAAGAACCAAGGAACACCAGAGAAACTCTGGAACAACTACAAAAATTAAAAATGTTTTTAATACAAAATAAAAAAAGCAAAAAAGAGTAAAAAAAAATACTTATACTTATGATCATCAATCTTCTGTAGGTTACCAGGAGTGTGACTAGAGTGTGTAATGGAGCTGAGAAGTGGAGATCTAGACCTGGGTATATGAAATGAAATAATATTATTAAAGAATATTATTAATAATGAAAAAAAACTTATAGACTTTGAATTGTGTATATAATCTTTTACCTTTGTTTTTTTTATCTTACAATAATTGAAATGAATATATAATTTAGTTTTTCTAACAATAAAAGAATAGCTATAAAATTTCTTTATGATTAATTACTTATCTTTGTCTATTTCAAGTTTCAAAAAAAAAGAAATTCCAGTAAACAGGTTATTTTTAAAAAAATTGACAATCAAGACTTTGACCGATCAAATACGATACATATAAATTTATATGATTTTCATATAAAGTGCCAATTTTTGCATTATTATTAAACTTGTGTAATATTGGAATTGTCTCCTCGTAATTTTACTAACCCCTAGCTACAATTTTATTTCAAGTGAATTATATGCTAAACAACTTTGCTTAAGGTTCCAAAATAGGTTATCTAATAAAAAAGAATAAATATATGCAACGCACTTAGCAATATGCTAATTCATCATATACAATATATAAACATAGTTTGCAGATCTGTATAACTAATGTTCTATATAACAAAAATTTAAATTAATATAAGGTTATAATAAGAATAAGAGTAAGGGTTGGTATTAGAAATTAGAATAAATAATAAAATATACCAAAAATTTTGCAAGAAATTTTTTTTGCTAGAGCATGAAAAGTAATTAAGTACTAGTTCGCGAGTGAGCAACAATAATTTTATAATAAAATTTGGTAAAAATTTAATATAAATTTTTATATTAATATGTAATCTGCAGCTGCTACAAAGCAAAGTTAATTTTTTACTAAGTTAACGATACATGTTCACTAATTGAAAGTTGTAGAGCTCGTCAAGACGCATCTAATAGTGGTTAGATCATCCAAATCGGCCCAATGGATGGCGAGATATCATTAAAAAATGATTGGCTGTCTATATAAAATTTTATGTAAACAAATATTGTTTATATAGATTTTATATAATATCTTGCCATCCACTGGGCCGATTTGGATGATCTAACTACTGTTAGATGCGTCTCAACGAGCTCTACAACTTTCAATTAGCAAACATTTATTGTTAACTTAGAAAAAAATAACTTTACTTTATAGCAGCTGCAGATTACATATTAATATAAAAATTTATATTAAATTTTCACTATGATGCTACTATAATGCTATTGAGATCTTTTGCGGACTAGTACTTAAGTAGATAAATTTTTTTGATATTACAAATTTTAGAAAAATTTCTTTGTTTTGTTATTAAAGAAAATTTGCACATTATACCTAATCTTCAAATTTAATTAGTAGATCGTTAGAGTGCGATATACAAGCACTTTGTAGTGTATGAACCTAATTAAGTTCAATAAAAAATGTTTTATATTAAAAATCCTAGAATTTTAACTTTAGTACATAGATAACCACTAGATAACCCATTTTTCTTACAAGGTAACCTACTTCTATTATCTAAGTAAAGTTGTTCAGGGCATAATTTTACATATACTTATTATTTTAAATCTGAAATATTTGTTTTTGGCAAAGTTAATTTTTCATTTTGTACAAAATTAACAAAATTTTAATTCAAATTTTAAGCTTAATTTTTCTTCTTTCCTTGTTCTATATTTTTAAAAAATTTAATTTAAAGTTAATAAGTTAGATTTAATTTAAAAGGATCTTAGCTTAAAGTTATATAGTAAATTTATATATTTTTTTAAAAAATTTTAATTATAAACAGCATTTTGATCAATTTTAAGAGAACATGTCCTATATATAATATTTAATTTTTATATTTATTAAAATTTAAGAGAATATGCTTAATTTTGATNCTCTAACTTTATTGAGTGTATATTAATCGTTACAATATATTGCTTACAATTATTATACTATCTACTAAGTGTCGAGACTTGGACTATTTTATCCATAACCTAAACCTACCAGAGCCTACCATATTCCCATTTATACAGCTAGCCTGGTTTTGGACATCCCTTTTCCCCAGCCAACAGTTAGTATTCACATGTCCACCACTTTACCCACATTTCCTACTATCATTACTCCCAATTTGGTGTATGTGATTCCAGGTAGGCGCTTGCTGCTTCCAAATTGGTATACCTGTTTCCTTACTAGCGTACTTTTCGGGAGTTTGTATCTCAAGCCATGCAGCTGCCTCTACCACATTGGGTAAGTATCTCAAGCCTGCATGCTGCCGCAACTAGCCGATTTTTCTGCGACTTGAGGACCTAGGATTTAACGTTCCGAATTCAGAAATGTGTGAACAACTGTACTTCCCGCTATGGTGACGAGTACCCAGGCATGTTTCGCCAGAGGCTTCTAGTTCCTGATATGGTTAGATGGTATCATGAGGCTCGGCCAACCCGACTCTACCACTACATGCACTTATACTAGCTATACCTATTACTGGTGGTCCCAGATCCTCTTAACGTTTAATTTTGAATTTTTTGATCAAAAAATTCTAAAATTAAGTATTTTTTTTTTAAATTTTTAATAAATATAAAAATTAAATATGCTAGTATAACATATTTTTGAGTACTGAACAAGTTTACTTATAGTATAAAATTAGAATCAATTAGTAAAATATTGAGAATCATAGCATTTTTTAGTATTTTTATTAATAATAAAATTATATAAAATACTATGATTTTCAATATTTTACTAATTGATTCTAACTTCATGTTCTAAGTAAACTTGTTCAGTACTCAAAATTATATATATATATATTCAAATTCAAACTAGTTTGTCAAACTTCAAATCAAATCCAAACCAAACTTATAGTAAAGTTTGAGTTTGGTTTTAAGTTTGAAAACTAGTAAAATTTAAAGTTTGAGTCTAATTTGAAGCTAGACAAGACCAGACTGGACCCAAACCAGTTCTGGAAACACTAATACCAGGTAATCAATTTTTGGGTTTTTTTTTTGTTCATCATTACTACTGTATATAGATTTGTTCTTGAAAAGTAAAAAATTGGTTGTTGCCTTGCAAGTGCTCTAATTTTATGCATATTAAAGTATCTTTATAATAATAAAACTCCAGTAGTTTTTGAAAAAAACTTTATTGTATTTTAGACATACAGGTACCCCAGAATAGTTAGTTGTATTAGTATTAAAATAAGGCCAAATCATTGAACTTCATTTTTTTAATCTGTTATTACTTCAAGATAGTAAAATAATATTCTTTGTTTTTTGAAATACTTGGCTATTAAGATCTAAAGTACTATTTTTAAAGAAATTATTATCTTTAGGGCTAAAAAATATTCAATTTTTAGAAGAGTTGATATTAGTTTTTTTTTTTAAAAAGAACAATTATAATAGGCAAGATATATAGTATATTATATTTATTATAAGAGTGTTGCTAACTTGCCCCCCTGGTGATGTAACCACCCTATAATTTACCAATCAGGTCGCAGGATCTTGTGTAACAAAATAAAGAAAATTTTAAAAAAATTTATAAAAAAATCAAAAAATTATCAATATCACAAAATTTTATTACAAAAACTAGCTTTGGGCTATTAAATAAAAGTTTTTGGCATCTAATTTTGTATATAAATAATCAATTCATCCTCTAACTTAATATGCCTATACCCTAACCCTAATCTTTAAAGAATAATTTTTTATATAAAAAACTTCTATAAAAATAAAGAGTGGTTGAAATTTATAACTTTAACCAGGTGTTAAAATTAGTTAAATTCTTATTATAAATAAGTACTCCCTTGATTATAGTAAGGGTGCTTATTCATAATATAATTTTGAATATCTAAAATTTCAAAAATTTTTAAATAACCAAGTTTCTGATTCAAAAAATTAAATTGATACCAATAAAATTTATAGATATATATAACTTTCACCTATATACTGCAGCTAAAAAATTTGTGCCTATATATGAAATATATTAATTTTAGATTAAACTACAAATATTGCCTATAAGCAGAGGATATATTGGACATGTCCAAACTATGTTTTTTGTCCAATATTCAAGATTGTTCAGAACTGTTCAAGCCTATGTTCAAGTCTAAATAATTAATAAATTAAATTAATAAATATATAATTATATATTTTTTTAAATGCTAGATTCATCTTTAAAAAATTAAAATAGAATATTTTAATAAAATTTTAAGTAATTTTAATTTGAAAAATTTTCAAAATGTTTACAAAATGGCCAATATACAATACTACTTATATGTTTATTATATATATATCTTTGTTTTTTCTTTGCTTCTTAAAAGCTCTAAATTTACTCCAAATACTCCTCTTAATTTGTTTCAATCGTTAGCAAAAGAGAATATAAAGCTATTTCTTTTCAAGTTTTTTTTGTAATTCTTTGTTTTACTTTTTAACAAAAATATGATTTCTTGAAATTGTTTTCACTTAGGGAAGTGACAAAAATCAGGTGATTTTTTAGGGGGGGAGGGAAGTAAAAAAAAAGTGAAATTATATATAAGAAACCTGACTATTTATATATTAAAGGTGAGAAAGAGGGTAGACCTCTGATAAAAAATAATCAGGTAATTAATGACACGGCCCTTAGCTATATAGTTTTGGTTCTTATAAGGATGTACTGTTTTTTTACTATTGTTTTTTTGTAGTCTTTTTAAAATTCCTTATAAGTATCCTTTATAACTCTCACTAATCTAAACAAAATCAAAACTGTGTTCTAAAAGTTAAATCATTTGTTCTATTTATAAAAACTTTTAAGGGGTATTTATAAATAACATTATACAAGAGAAGGCCAGACAAAATATAACATTCTTCTAATAAGGGCGCTGACATTTATTACCTAATATCCATTTACTATGAGTGCTTACCCCCTCACCCCCTGGTAAAATCTATAAATAGAATTTTGGCCAATCAAATTTAACTAAGGTAAGATTTTTCTTGACCCCCCACCCTCCAAAATATTATCTAATAAATGTTAGTGCCCTAAGTAGAAGGGTCAAAAAATATCTTTTAAAAGAACTAGCAGGCAAATTTGCCTGCAATTTGAAAAATATTTAAGCTTTTCTAAACAAACCAAAAAAGTAAAAATTTAAAAATTTTATATTTTATATAATATACTATTTGAAATATATTTTATTAACTTTATTATAAAAATTTTTTAAAGTTATTAAACAACTTTTAATTAATTAAAGTTCAAAGTTTGTGTGTAGCTTTAGAATTTACTATTAAAATTTTTTTAAATTTTCTAAAATTTTATATATTCCTAAAGCTAAAAAAAATCTTTGCTCTTAAGACAAGTACTCATTTTTATAAATAAGTCATAAAACTTTTAATAATAAAAATTGTAATCCTTTATTTAATCTATAAAGTTGTATTAAGAACAATAAATCTAAAATTAATATTTATAGAGTTTGTCAAAAAGTTTTAAAATATTTTTTTAATTAAAAAACTTTTTGAAATTTGTATATTTTGGGCTTATAAGCAATTATAATTTATTTTTTTATAATCTAAATACAATAACAAAAATATAATCCTTATTTTCAAATATTATTGTATAAATTTTATTTAAATATTTTAAATCTTTAAAAAAATAAATCAAAGACATACTGGTACAAAAATTTCATTCATTAAATAAAAGTAAGGCCATTTGGATATTTCTTTTCCTGTTTCTTCTTTCTTTTTTCAGTATATTTTTAATAAGATTTTATATTTTTTCATGAATGTGCACTTATTTTGCCATCTATATGCAAAGCAGCATTTGCAGAAAACTTCTCTTTATTTTTACAATAGTTAGAGAAATTTTCTGATATATATAAAAGCAACAATTTAATAGCTGAATCAGTCTATAATTTATTATCTGAATTAGTATCATTGTTAGTCAATGATTGTTTATTCTTTTTTTTAGTACTTTGAGATGATGATGGAATAATTAAATCATCACTCAACGAAATATCTTCCAAAGTAGATAATGAAATAAAAGAATTATTTAAAGTAGTATTCGGTAGATTTGTTTGTTCAAAAAATAGAAAATCAGAAGAATAAAATTGTTCAGTTGGGTTGATAATCATCAGACTGTGTAAATTTTCGTTGTATATTATAAGGGTATACAGTAAAAACGGGTTTAGTTTGTACAATTTTTAATTGATCCATAGCTTTGAGTTAGAAAAAATTTCTAAAATTTACAACAAAAAAATATTAAATATCATTCTTTAGGCACAAAATTTATATAATATTATACACGGTTTCTGTAGATAAAGCTTGTATACACAAGTTAATTGTAATTTTTTTTTTTTTACTATTATTATCTAGTATATTTAACTATTAAAATTTAATAAAGATAAAACTAAAATTCAAATTGTAACAGCTAATGTAATAAACCATGTGTGTATTAAAACATATATCAATTATTGTACAAGCTAGGTAATTATTTTTCTTGATTGTTCTATAGTAGTGATGCCACCGAAATTGATTTTTGAAAAAGGCTTATTTCGTCTTCATTAGAGAAAATTTAATTTTTTTTAAGGAAAAGCAAATAAAATTTATATAAATATGTTCCTTATAATTTCGTCTATTCAAAAAAAGTATCAAATAATTTCGTCTTTCAAGTAAAATAGATCAAAAACAATTTTGTCTTCAAATTTTAATTTCAGGTTTTATAACCCGAAATACTTTCGTCCTTATATATATTCTATAGTATACTGCTTTTATATTGCTATGTAAAAAATATACAAGCTTTAAGTAATAGTGTCTTGTGATGCATTACAGATAGATTTATTGTGTAATAATAATTAAATTTTTATCTTACTTTTGATAAATTCTACGAACTAGCTAACTTTATATAATAGCATAAGACTGCAATAATCATACAAACTAATTGTATACTATTGAGCCAAGATTTTGAATGTTGTCTAATCTATACTATATTATAAAAAAATTCAAGTGTAATATTTAGATGCAAGGTAACGTTTAGACTAACAATATAAAAAATTTTATTAAATTGTATTACCTATTTTTACTGCTATATGATTGGGCGATATAATTTGTATTACACAAATATATGCATATAGGTTAAACAACAGTTCATTGTACTGTTTTCGCAAAAATAATTTTTGGTTACATGCCACCAATGTTGTGTAGCATTACACAAATACTATTTTGGTAACTTATTATTTTTGAACCCAAGTCAGGTTTATATTTGTCCCAAAATTGGGTTCATTTGACCCAAATTGTGTTTATTTAAACCAATATAAGGTTTATTTGAACCAGATTGGGCTATTTAAACCAAAATCAGCTTTATTTGAACCAAAAATAGGTTTATTTAAACCAAAAATAAGTATATTTTGAACCAAGAGAGTATTTATTTGAACCAAGTACAGGCTTATTTGAACCAAGCCTGGGTTTATTTGAAAACCAAAAAAAAAAAAAAAACTAAAAAAAAGCGTATTATTAATCTAATACTTCTATACTAATTATAAAAGTTTTACTATATATTTAGTTTTATTTTAAAATTATTTTTAAAATTTTATAAGTTTATTCCTGTGCATTATTGCATGGGTTTACAGCTAGTATATATTAAAAAAAATTTGCTCAATAACATTTCTGTGTCTTGATGTCACATTTCTATTTGTTCATACTTTTAAGATCACATGTTTGACACATGGCTTCAGATGCATTATCTGTTATACTGATCATAATTTGCACAAGGTTAAATGCATAAAGAAATTTATTACAAGATATTAAAATGTAGGATGGTTAAAAAATCCTTCGTACCTGAAATTTCTTAATATCACAAATTCATTGAAATTTAATCTTGTAAAAGACATTAAATTTCATTAAAGATAATAAATTTAGTGAAGCCTTGAACATATTCATATCATTGTTATAATTTTTTTTACTGCATTCTAGACGTATATTTAGATAGATTATACTTATCAGTATAAGCAAATTTGAATTTGTGAAAGCACTTTCTTTTCTTTTTTATATTTACATAGTGGTTAAGTTATTATACATACGTACGTATGCACTAGGGTAGTAACTCAACTAAGTAAATCAAAACTATGTAAGCAAACTATATTTGATATATTACAGATTTTTCGGTTTAAGCAAATAAAAGATCATAATAATTATCGTTATTATTATTATTATATTAAAATTAATAAATTTTAAAATGGTACAAGTTTTACAAGAGCTTTATTAAATGTTGAAGAATAAAGTTATACTTTAGAATTTCTATTAACATATATAAATTTGACCTCAACCATACAAGTCGAAATTTTAATAGAATTTTTGCAAAAAGTCGAGCATAACTTTTAGAAATGACTTAAGCACGCTAAAAAAAAATTAGAAAAAGAAGTGCAATGTCAAGGCTTACTATTTAGAATTTTGTCTGTTCTTTATAATTAAATAAAGTAATATGATATTTTAATTGATTATTTTAATTTCACTAATTAAAATCTGATCATAGTAAAATTACTAATATTGCTTGATTTACTCGTACGGTTAATTATATGACAAAAGACATATCACATAGTACAATAGTGTATTGTACTATTTTTAGATATCGACATATACCCGTGATTAAGGTCTAACCATACTATTAGTTATAAAGATGGTCTATGATGCACGAGATGTCTGATGCTTGTTATTACAATTTGGCAATTGCACAGACTAATATTTTTTGATCGATGCTAGATATGATATGGGTTTACAATATAAGAAAAATACATGTAAAATATATATTAAATTGGTATCTCCAGGAACACAATTTACAGTTCTATGATATTATGGAAGTGTTCTGAAATTCTTGCAACTTATACCTATGACATAATCACAATAACTATTTCATTGTATTTCTAACCTTTTTGCTCATGTATATGAGATTTTTTAAAGTGTTTCATGAAAGAGTAATTATCGGTAAAATGGTTGTTACACTTAGGGCAGTTAATTCGTAATTCTGATTTTTTTGATATTTCTGTTGGTTTTGTTTCTATAACAGATCAAAATATATGAATTTACTGTATAAATGATAAAAAATATGAAAGAACAATAATAACATACTTGTGAAATAATATCTTTAATCATCTTGATATCCAACATAAACCCTGGTAATATATTCTCTTCATCTATATCTCCCCAGGTGCGCCCACGATAAAAGACTTTTCCCTTCTCATTTCGCTTATATATCCACATTCTTTCATTTTTGGACAAACCCATTTTACTGAGGTACCCATTGCAAAGTATTCAAATTTAAACTTTTCATTCAAATCATCGAATACTTTCTTCTTTTAAATAGTATTTGAATCCTTGATAGTATCCGAAACCTCAATAACAACTATTGGTATAAAGGGTTTACCTTTGAAGGTTCAGAGTTGTTGTTGAATCAAATGACGATATATATTTTTTGAAGTAAAGGATATATCAGGGGCACAAATCGTTCTTTTACCTCCAACATGGAAATTGAAACCTCCTTGGGAGAAAGTGACAGCATCTCACTGACCAGCTTGAACATTCCAATTACTGAGTTGCCTACCAATTTCTGAGACAACAGATTCCATATTGATAGTTGCTTGTGGCATAGGTATTAGATTTCTGTTTTTGTCATGTTCGAAGAGATTAACAGGTTGTCCGTTAATTTCAAAGGTATGGTATTTTGGGTGGCAATCAATTAATCGACAATCACTTTACCGACATAACATTTCACTGACAATTATATTTCACCAAAGCTCATTTCACTGACAAAGTAATTCTGGTCATTGTCGTTAGGGTTAGAGTAGAATTAGGTAGAATTAGGGTTAAAATTAGAGTGCTTTTTGAAAAAAAACTTGTCAGTGAAATGAACTTTGGTGAAACAAACTGTCAGTAAAATGAACTTGTTGGTGAGTATTGTCGGTAAAATGTTATGTCGGTGAAGTGATTGTTGGCGAAATAATACGGACCCAGTATTTTAACTGGTCGTTTATATACTCGAATTCCTCAAAGGTGTAGCTACAGTTAAGGTCCAAATCATTAAGATCTATTTTTTGTTGAGCTTTTGATAACATATTCGCAGATAAAAAAAAAAATAGGAAATTAGCAATTTATATAATTAGATAATCATAATCATATTACACAAGATCCTTACTATTTTAAGATAACACCCTCCAAAGTAGCTAATGCAGTTGGTACAAGCGATTATAAGAAAAAGAATGCTAGCGATTGGAAGCAACTAAGATAATGTAAGAGGTGAGAAGAAGAACATAGTTTATTCTAATAAAATATCACAATTCCCGCGATTAAAGCAATACAGATAATACGAAAAAAAGAAAATATTTTATAATAACAAGTTAAAAACCGTTTAGACATTTTGCAATTTAAAGATTAGTAATTGCTACAATTTATATCAAATTAATGATAGTATCTGGTATTGAAATTTGACTATTTAGTTGCTTCGTAGATAAATTAAAATTACATTTCGTCACTTGTGTATACCGAGGCATGCAACATCGGGTTATGATTAGTATGTTTGATTTTAATAGACCTGTATGTGCCAGCTTAATTATTAAGTTCTTTAATGTCGAAACTTTTCATGGCAATAAATTACAATATATTACTAAGTCTGGTGAGATGAAATTAAAATTCAGGATTACAGATTTCCTTTGACGACACACATATACATTAGCAGTTATGTAATAATAATATATTTTCATTAAATATTTAATGCGACTAAAATAATTATAATAATACAATAACATGTCTATTTAACATATCTGTTATCTGCGCCACAGACCCCATGTATCGATATACTTAAACCTCCACCTAACATAATTTTTGCTTATACCCATGTTTCATATACTATATACTAGCACTAAAGTTTTTCTTTAAATAAATTAATGTTATTTTAATAATTTTTTTAGTAAGAAATATGAATTAATTAAACCTTGAATTATTGGTCGTCAGGAATTTCTGATAATCTGCTTATCTCTCCTGTTTTGATGAGTTTGCTGGTATACATATGATTCGAATGTTTTGGTAAATCAATGTTAGGTTTAATTTTATCAGCTTCTAAAAATTGTTTCTTGATTTCAATATCATCATCCTGCTTCATTTCGTCAAGCCAATGACCAATTTTGTGTGCAATATCAGTTGCCGTGGACCGTTTATTCTAATCCCGGTCAATGCATCTCTTGGCCAATTTAACGTAACAATCTGGTGTTTTCTTATCAAATTCTGGTCTTTTTTCTTGACAAATTTTACCACAAACTTAGTATCGTCAAAAGATTCACCATCAAATGCTTTTCTTCCCGTTGATATTTCGGACATGATAACCCCAAAGCTGTAGATATCAGCTGCTTGCGTGCACTCTTTACCCATTAAAACTTCAGGAGCTACATATGGCACAACACCATTAATTTCTTCTTCTTGTTTGGTATCAGATGATACCGACAGTCCCAAATCAGTAATATATGCACTATGTAAATGATCTTGCAAGATATTTCCAGAATGTAAATCTCGATGAACCAATTCTTGTGAATGGATTGATTCAAGGTCTGAAACGATAGAATACAACACATTCAACTTCTCTTTCTATGCCATTTGTGCTATATCAGGAAGATTTTGACGCAATGAGCCTTTACTCGCATAATTCAAACTAATAATGTAATTTTTAGATTTATCATCTCTTGATACTCCATGACATTTTAAGAATAATGGATTGTCGCATCCGATCTCGCAATATTGTTTCAACTACCATTATTAAATTAAATAAGTTTTAAAAATAAAAAATATATAGCATTATTAACAAATTGACAAATTTTAATTACATTAATATTATCTCACTGATAAGTTCTTGATTACATTTATTTGAACCATGAATCAATTTAAGTGCAATATCTATCCAAGTATTTGTATTTTTATTGAGCCAATACGCGTAATATACAGTTGCAAATCCACCTCTTTCTATCTCTCATATGTTTCCGAATTCGTTATAAGGAATCCACGACAGTTGATACTTTTCTTCCTCTAATATTTTTTTCAAATTATCATCAATATCCTCATATGATACCTTGTTTATCCTTTTTATATCTCTTTCCTTTCGATACCAATGATTAGCTCGTTGTATATCTCTCGGTACACCAATTCCATTTCGATAACAATTACCAACTTCTAAAATCCCTCCAATATTGCCCATATCCGCAACCTTTTTAAAATATTCAAATGCTTTTTTTTCATCCTTGTCAACTCCAATTCCATTTTGATAGCAAAATCCAACATTAAATACTCCGTCGGCGTATTCTATCTTTGCAGCTTTTTGATAATAAATGAATCCCTTATGTTTATCTTTTTTAACTCCAAATCCTTCATTATAACAATATCCAATATTATACACGTAACTCTGGTTATACCGACAGCTGGTTTAACCGACAATTGGTATATCGACACTTTTTTTTTTAAAAAAAAACTACTATTTTAAAATTTTGCTGGTTATACCGACACAATAAAAAACATTAACTATACTGACATACTGACAATTTTAACATCAAAAAATTTTTTAATTTAATTTTTTTTGCTAGTTATAGTGACAATCTTGTAGGATTCAGCATGGGGTGGGAAAGTTCAGGTGCAAATTTTCCTCCTTGTACCTGAAAAGGTGTTATTCAAACTTGCTATAATAGCTGTTCTTTTATTCGACCTATCAATAGGATTTTGTTAGTAATTATCTAATCAGTTATGAAATAAGAAACTAATTAAATCGTACTTATCTTGAACATATATGCTTGCTCATGCGACATTAATTGAATGCCTGATTTGGTTTTCAACCAGAATTCTGGCTTGCGCAATAAATCATACTTATCTTGAACATATATATGTGATGTTAATTCTATACCTGATTTGGTCAAATTGAACACAGGTACTATTTTCAACTAGAATTCTGGCTTGCGCAACCTGGTGTCACGGCTTGGGAGAGACTTATGGAAATCGTTGCCGAGTTTAGCAACAAGCCGTGAGCATTAGAGTATTAAAGAAAGTAATTTTATGTTAGGAGAGCGATTTATATTGGGAGAGCAATTTATTATATATATTAATAAAGACAAAATATAATGTTAATGTTATACATAGAGTTAAGATTATCTCTACCCCTCCTGCGAATGCCATTCCCTTAAACACATCCTTGGGTACTAATCCCTACAATTGTTCCCATGATAATAATGAAGTAATCATGAAAGAAATACGAATATGAAGTAATAATTAATGAATGCAATAAAATGATGTAGTGAAAAAAAATTGAAGAGTCGAATGTAATGTTTGTTAAAAATAGAGTAATAATGTGGTAATTTTGAAGTAATCAGACTGTGGTGTATGCTCATGACATTGATCCGATCGATTTCGCCAGATGACAAAATTTTCTGTGACACTGGCAGGTCGCTTCTGGTATATCTCTGCTTTACCAATACATGTATTTCATACAAGTTTTAATTCCATATAATTTACTTGTCATATAATTATAAGAGAAAATTAGTATCGGTTAGTTTTGAGCCTGTTTTAAAGTTCTTACGGCCATCTTGCTAAATTCGTAAAGTAATTCAAAAATACTTATCTGTTATGGTATTACATCGTCACCATTTAATTCTAATAGGATAAAAAGCATAATGAAAAAAAGTTTTTCTTTATATAAGATTGATATAAAGTAAAAATAGAAATAATTATATAAAAAAAAATATATAAATATAATGAAATAAATAAAATTGTTTTTGCTAGTAACAATGTCTGATAGCGAAATTATCTCTGCTAAACGCAAGGGTAAAGCTAAAGAAACAGTGTCAAAAAAACCTCGAAAAATATTAAGCGGCAAGCAAAAAAAAGAATTATGCCAATTGGCACAAAATAATCCAAATTTTACACAGCAAGAATTAGCAATGAAATTTGAAATTGGTCGGTCAACAGTAGCAGATATTCTTGCAAAGTCATCTTATTGGCTTAATTTGGATGAAGAAAGTACCGCTGCACAGCAAAAACGAAACAGATTACCTGATCATCCACAATTAGAAGAAATTCTTGCATGTTGGTTTGATCTTGCATTAGAAAACCATATAACTATAACGGGTTTAATCTTGCAAGAAAAAGCAAAACAAATTGCAAATACCTTAGATATTCAAAATTTTGCTGCTTCTGATGGGTGGTTGCAAGGCTTTAAAAAACGATACCATATAATTTATACTACACAAAGTGGTGAGGCTGCTAGTGCTCCAGTTGAAAAATTGCCAGAATTTCGTTTATCTTTACAAAATAATATAGTAAATTATGATCTTGTAGATGTTTATAATTGCGATGAGACAGCACTTTATTGGCTCTTAGAACCTTCAAAATCACTTACTCATGGTCGTATTGCAGGTGTTAAAAAGCCAAAAAATCGGGTTACAATCATGTTAACATGTAATGCAGTTGGCGATAAATTGCCTCCAGTCTTTATCCATAAATTTGAAAATCCACATGCGATGAGAGGAATAAAAAAATCATCTTTACCTGTTAAATATTATTGGAACAAAAAGGCCTGGATGCAGATTTCGATTTTTCAAAACTGGTTATCACAATTAGATGATTGCATGCGTCTTGCTCGTCGAAAAATTCTTTTACTTGTAGATAATTGTTCGGCACATTCTATTGAAGGTTTGAATTTAAGTAATATTAAAGTAGTTTTTCTTCCAAAAAATACTACGGCATGGTTACAACCATGCGACGCTGGAATTATCTACTCATTTAAGGTTAGTGTTATTATTAAAATTTTTTTAAAATTTTAATTAAATAATGATAATATTTATACAATTTAGTGTTACTATCGCAAGCTATTATTACAAAACCGAATTGCTGCATTTGATGAAGCAAATCTAACCAATGAGCCTCCAGATCCCGTTACAATTTATGATGCAATTCAGTTTGTTGCGCAGGCATGGAATAATGTTTCCGAAGATACAATTATTCATTCATGGCAAAAAACTGGTATTCTTCCTTTAATAGAAATTGATGAATATCTGGATACAGAAATTTCAGTTGAAATAAATAATGACAATGAAGAAGCTGAATTAGAAAATCTTATTATACAATTTCAAGATTTAAAAAATCCTAAAAGTCCTGAGCATTTAAACATTTCTATACACGAGTTTATTGAAATTGATAATAACTATGCAACAGGTGAAATGCCTACAATCGAAGAGCTTATAGAAGAAATACAAGAAAATGAACCTGAAGAAGAAGAACCAAAGAAGCAAAAACCTGTTACCCCGACTCAAGCTATTACTGGAATAGACTCGGTATTGGGTTATATTGAACAGCTTGAATCGAATTTTGAAATTGATATTAAAGTTTTTGCTGAACTTAAACGGATGCGAAAAGAGCTTGCTTATTTAACAAAAAAAAATTCAAAACAAACAAAATTGGATTCATTTTTTTGTTAAATAGAATTAGTAAGTACGTATAAATAAATTACATTAGTAGGTATAATAAGCAAATGTTATTTATTAAAATAAATCCAATTTGTTTTTAAATTCAGCATAAAACAAATTCATAAACATTTTAAATATATATTTACAATGCCGAGTTATATTTTTACTGTTTTTAATAAAGGCTACTCTTAAGCACCTTTAATCGGCTATAACACCAGGAACATAATACAAAATACGAAGTGTTTGATTTTACTAAAGAATAAATCGAACCCAAAATCTTAAATTTAAAAGCACGGGTTCTTTTTTATAACATCATTACAAGTTTTATGTAATGCAAAATTTTTTAGAGGTCGGCTAAAGTGGAATTAACCAAAAATTGAAGTTTTTTTTTTTAATGAATGCCGGTTATGCTATCGAGTTCGATGACCAGCATACATTTATGCAGGTGAAATTATTTTTTTTCATTTGTGATTCGATTCTCGTAGTTATTTTTGGTATGACAATCTTGCCGAAGATTCACCTTATCAAAAAAATATCTAATTTATCCATTCGATTACATCTTTATAGAGTGTGGCTTTAAGTTGAAATAAATAACCTTTTTGGTTACTTTATTAATGATAAATTTCAATCTGTGCAACTCTCAAAAAAAATTTGTAGTCGTAATAAACACATCAAAAAGATATGCTTGAGAACAAACTTCTTGATTGAATCTGGTTTTAATCAGTTTTATCGGTATATCTGTTTCTTGAATTTACAACTAGTTTTGACCAAATTGGTTAGTAGCAAAGTTGATACGTATGATTGCTGCAAAGAGAAAACCTGCAAATCTAGATTTGCAGGTTTTCTCTTTATAGTTAAAAATAAATTATCTCCAATAAAAACTAAGGCGCTTGCTAAACTGACATATTTACCTATTATCAATATGATGTCGGTATAAAAAGAGATACTGGTTAATCCGACATCTGGATATATCGACAATTTTTTTATTGCTAAAGAGTGTCGGTATAACCAGAGTTACGTGTATGCTCCGATGGCGTGCCCATCTCTGCAGCTTTTTGATAATAAATGAATGCCTTATGTTCATCCTTTTCAACTCCAATTCCATGTCGATAGCAATATCCAACATTATATATTCCTTCATCAAGTTCCATATCAGCAGACTTTTGATAATAAGTAAATGCCTTATGTTTATCCTTTTCTATCCATTTACTATGCTGATAACAATGTGCAAGAATTATTTGAGCCATAAAATTGATTTGATTTTCTAAGCACCATTTTATTACATTATCTGTAGTTTCTTTTTAACCCTCTAAAACCCACCTATACTTGTTTAATATAAACTCTACTTTAAAACTAATCTCTAGCCTTAACCCCTAATTTTAAAAAATGTGCCCAAAAAATTTTATTTTTCGATGATTGTCAATTTTTTTATACTATCATATTTCATTTTCATTATAATCCATCATATTAGTTGCTAATTATATAATATGTATTACAGTATTATAAATCTGCAATCGAACACGAAAAAAATCATTAATTTCAATGATAGTATCGGTTTGATTTATAGTGATAACAAATATGTAATGATAAAAAAACAAGAAAATGATATATAATATGAATAACAAAATAGAGTAATTACAGTATAATAACGTTTAGTATTTTTATCTTCTTCCATTATGATCTTTATGACTTTTTTGGTATTCATAGATAGTTAAAAAAAATTTATTGAAATTGCAGTTTTGAAAAAAATAAAATTTGATATGGACTTAAACTTCTCAAAGTCATTTGGGCAATTTGTAATAATGTATGTTACAATATTTGAAAAAGATGATTATTTGTTATAGTAAATTACTGGTAGGTGTGAGTTATATTAAAATCAGAGTTACTAATGATCATCATTAATTTCAGATTTTCTCGGTAATTTAAATTCAAAAACAAAATCCAGATATAGTATCAAAAATTGGATTTTTAATCATTATTTAATCAATAAAATTTTTAATATTATTATTAGAGTAAATCTATGGACCATCTCCATAGGTTTTGTTAAATATCATCCCCCTAAAATAAAAAAATTTAAAAGTTTGAGCGAAGATATCTTGACAACCATCTAACTAAATTCAATGAACTTTTTTTTATTTGAATTCTATGCATTCATAGAATTCAAATAAAAAAAAGTTCATTGAATTTAGTCAAATAGTTGTCAAGATATCTTCACACAAAGTTAGAAAAAAATTAAAACATCTATCAAAATAAAAGCTGTACCAAGATTTTTTTAAAAATTTGAGCAAAGATATCTTGACAACTATCTGACCAAATTCGATGAAAGTTTTTTTATTTTAATTTTATGCTTTTATAGAATTAAAATAAAAAAACGTTAATTGAATTTGGTCAGATGGTTGTCAAGATATCTCTGCTCAAAGTTTTAAAAAAATCTTGGCGCAGCTTTTATTTTGATAGACGTTTTGATTTTTTTCTAACTTTGTGCGAAGATATCGTGATAACCATCTAACTAAATTCAATGAAAATTTTTTTATTTGAATTCTATGAATTCATAGAATTCAAATAAAAAAAGTTTATTGTATGGGGAGTAACAAAAATCAGGTGATTTTTTAGGGGGGAGGGGGTAAAAAAAGTTGAAATTATATATAAGAACCTGATTATTTATATATTGAGGAAGAGGGAGGGGGAGTAGGCCTCTGATAAAAAATAATCAGGTAATTAATGACACTGCCCTATTTAGTCAGATGGTTGTCAAGATATCTTCAATCAAAATTTTAAAATTTTTTATTTTGATTGGAAGGATGGCATTTAACAAGACCTATGTGGATGGTCCATAGATTAGCTCAACTTTGAGCAAAGATATCTTGACG
>QKWP01000135.1:186658-257527 GCA_003550325.1 Gigaspora rosea | reverse complement strand
CTTGACAACCATCTGACCAAATTCGATGAATTTTTTTTTATTTTAATTCTATAAAGGCATAGAATTAAAATAAAAAAATGTTCATCGAATTTGGTCAGATGGTTGTCAAGATATCTTTGCTTAAATTTTTAAAAAAATCTTGGCGCAGCTTTTATTTTGATAGACGTTTTGATTTTTCTCTAACTTTGTGCGAAGATATCTCGACAACTATCTGACTAAATTCAATAAACTTTTTTTTATTTGAATTCTATGAATGCATAGAATTCAAATAAAAAAAAGTTCATTGAATTTAGTTAGATGGTTGTCAAGATATCTTCGCTCAAACTTTTAAATTTTTTTATTTTAGGGGGGATGGTATTTAACAAAACCTATGGGGATGGTCTATAGATTTACTCATTACATATATAATAAAATTAAGTTTTAAAAAAATTAATTTATTTTTTTAACTCTTATGTTTTTATTTTATTCTATTTTATTTTGTTTATTTTATTTTATTCTATTCTATTTTATTTATTTTATTCTATTTCTTTTATTTTATTCTATTTTATTTTATTTTATTCTATTTTATTTTATTTATTTTAGAACTAATTTCATTGTAACAACCTGCTACGCACCTTATTTGTAACAACTATATTTATAACTCAAAATTTTATTAGGGTGACTTCAGTGTGACTCCTATTGCACTTCTAACAAAAATGATCCTCTCACAATTTTGTATTAATCTTGTCTTTATCCCTAATTTTAACCCTAACTCTACCTCTAATTTTATCCCTAACCCTATTGAATAGATTTTATTCTTTATTTTATTTCATAAGGTCATAAAAATTTAATAAATTAGTTTTTATAACCTGGCTGGGTCAAATTTTACAAAACTTTAAAAATTAAAAATTAAAATATATTTATTATTCAAATAAGTTTTTTAAAAAAATCTATAAAAAGTTTTATATGCTTTTTATATAGGGAGCAGTTAATTAAAACATGGTTTATAGCATTTTTTGCAAAAATGAGTTAACAATACTATCAATCAAAGCATGCATTTGACTATAGAATTTAGTATTTAAAACATCGATTTACATAATAAATTTTTTGTTGATAACTATTTTTCTAAATGACATATGTGAATAAAAACGATTTAAAAATAGATTTTAGAAATTAGCTTGTTGATCCTTGCTAATAATTATAGAAAAGAGCTTGTATGATTGGCTAATTCATGTAGATCAACAGGTTCTACTAATAATAGATCATCATTGTTGTTGTTACACTAAATTTCAAATATGATTTTCTCAAAATAGAAAAAAAGCCATAAGCTGTGTTTTAATTGACTGCGCCCATATATATAATTTTTGAAAATAAAATTAAAAGCTGGATTGCCAGGTTACTTTATATTATAAAAACTAATTTATTAAAATTGTTTATTTTATTTTTTTATTTTTATTTATGGAAAATTATAGATAGCGACCCATCGCCATGGCGACCCTATATGATCGACCAATCATTTTTTAGATTGGCGATCATATAAATGATCTGTTTTTTTTTTTTTTTTGTNATTTTTGTTAATGTCTAATTTTCTAAATACTGTATGTGAATAAAAATGATTTAAAAAAAGTTGTTTGTTGATTTTTGCTGATAATCATAGAAAAGAGCTTGCATGATTGGCTAATTCATGTATATCAAACAGGTTTTTTTTTTTTTTTTTTTTTTTTTTTTTTTTTTTTTTTTTTTTTTTTGTTTTTTTTTTATTAACGCGATATTTTTTTTAGTTGTTATTTCGAGTCGTCGCTGGAGTCGTCGCTGAAGTCTTCGCTAGAGCCGTCACTGGAACTTTCGTTGGTGCTGTCGTTGGTGTCGTAGTTGGAGGAGCCTCGTGAAGTCGGTCGCGCTTAGTTCGTGTGATTCAGTAGGTTTTTTTTAAGTTCTTTCGCCAAGTTTTGCGTTGGGTTTTTTCGTAGGGTTAATAGGTTTTGTTGGTTTCGGTAAGTCCTTTCGGCAAGTTCGTCTTCATTTTTCGGTGGGGTCTCTTCATTTTTCGGTGGGCTTTCGGCAAGTTCGTCGTTTTTCAGTGATGTTCTTCGTCGTTTTCAGTGGGTTCTTCTGGTAAAATCTTCGTCATTTTTGGTGAATTTTCCAGTACCGTAAGCTTTTCGTTGAGATTCCTCGTCGGGAGTGTCTTTTTTTTGGGTTCTTTCGGTAAATTCGTTGCTTTTCGGTGGGTTCTTTTGATAAGTTCGTCAGTTTCGGTGTTGATTTTTCGTGGTTTTTCGGGTAAGTTCTTCTTCATTTTTTTGTTGAATTTTGTAGTAAGCTTTTTCAGATAATTTGTCTTTTTTTGGTCGTTTTTCGGTGGTTCTTCCAAGGATTATTCGTCGTTTTCGCCGTCTTTGTCGCATGGATGGGCCATTTCTTTCGCCGTCTTTGTTGCATGGGCCGTTTCTTTCACTGTCCTTTGTCGTAGTGGATGAGTGGTTTTGGTGGCTTCGTTGCGCAATAACGCTCATTACGCAACGATGTAAATTTTTTTTTTTTTTTAAGTTACGATGTATTTTTTTTATTTTTTTATTTTTTTTTTTATATAAGCTATACAATGTAAAATTTTTTTTTATATTATTATTTCGCGGGTTTTTTTTAAAAATAAAAAAATAAGTTTATAAAAAAAATTTTTTTTGTTTCGCGAAGTTTTTTGTTACTTTTTTTTTATGTACACGAAGTTTTTTTTTTTTTAATAATATAATAAAAACTTAAAAAAAATTTTTTTTGAATAAAAAAAGCTGACCACGTGATCGCTTTTGATTGGCCGATCACGGGGTCGCCATAAAATAACGCCCTTTATTTATTTATCTTTTATTTATTTTTTTTATTAATGTTTAATTTTAATTTTTTTTAATGGTTTTAAGTTTTTTTTTATTTAATTTTTTTTATCAATTTTATTTAATTTTTTTACTATTAATTTTTTTAAAAATATATATGCTTTATAAAACTTATTTGTTATAATATTATTCAATATATAAAAAAAATACTATGTATTAAATTATTTTTTTTTTTGGGCAATCCTGCCTTTATTATTTGAGATATGAGTATACTACTCTAGAATTTTATAGACTAATGCCTACAATTCCCTCTCTATCACAATAAAGACTCATCCAGTTACCGAAGTACCTAAATGCAATCTGCCGCAGTCAAGATTTGTCTCTAATTTTCTGTTTTCTAACGCATAGAGAACTTTCAAATTATCATCGATAAGCTCTTGCTGGCTTTGTCAGGACAACCCTTATTCTTTATTTTTCTGTGGTTTGGTCAATGACATCCAAAATGGTCTTATCGCACCCTCTATCCAATTTCCCAAGATGCGCTTTGCTTCTTTAACCAACTTCTCGAATTTGCCTATAGGCTTGTCCTCTACTTCAGGCCCGCTCTGAGTAACCTTCTCATTACTTGCTTTCTTTCTTTTCCGCTGACTTTCCACTTCTTTAGTGTTCTCGTCCCTTGTATCAACTTTACTTTCTTTATGTTTCTTTCTTTTCCCATTCGGCTACAGCTTCGCATCTGGGTTTCCAAATTTTTTCCGTAAATTTGTCGTTCATTCTTTCAAAAATTTCGTTCTTCTCTTTTATTTCTGTGGGTGACTCTTCTTGCTTTATTACAGGAACCAGACCTTGCATTAAAAGCCTTCTTCTCTTTTTCCTGTCTTCGCCACTATTTCCGGCCCAGATGGTTTCCCACTTTCGTTTTTGTTCAGGGCCTCAATCTAACTTCCTATCTTCGAGGACTTCTTTAAATACCTCGGCCTCGTTGTCTTTCCATGCTTTTTGTAGCGGAATACATTCTGCTAGGTGATTTTGTATTTCTGTCTCGCTGCGGCATGTGATGCATTGGTCTTCTGCGTAAATCTTCGGATATCTTTGGTGTAGGACTGACATCATAGGCAACTGCTTATTTATTCTTTTAATTCTATGTACCCACCTTCTACTACCCTTTTCATCACGACAATTTTCATCTTTTATTTTATTCAGATACAACCATGTGCTCTTCCAGTCTATTTTCACCATATCATTCCCTTCTTTTAAATCCAATCCTAATGCTACTGAGCTTACCCACCCTATGTCGTAGATTGATATAATCACATCTTGCCCAAACTTCCTCAATGGTCTGTCCACGATATGATTATTCCATCTTATAATTCTTAAACCTTTTGTCCAACCACTACTTATACTAAATCCTTCGCCTCTAATAGCACCTTCTTTTGCGAGTTTATTCGCCTCCTTATTACCTCTTATTCCCACATGCGCCTTTATCTTGACTAGCTCTAACTTTATTTCCTTTTTATGCACACAATCTCTGATCGCCCTTAACTAGTTTCCATTACTTAGTTTTAGTTCCTTTCGAACCGAACTGAGCTTCACATTTTGGTTGATCAAATTTATTGCATTGTTACTGTCAGTAAGTATTCTTACTCTTGCCTTGCATAGCACAGCTAGCAATGCTGTTGCAATTGCTCCAAGCTCAGCCCTTGTTGATGACGGCCAATCGATTATCACTTCTTGGAAACTTATATCTTCATCAAATTCTTTTGGTTCCATATTCATTGGGTATGCTTTCCATCCGATCCCCATTCGTCACTTCATCACATTTCCGTTCTGCGCTTCTATTATCTTCATGGAACCGTCCATGAAAAGATCCCATTCTTGCCTTCTTTGGAGCTTTTTTCTTATTTCTTCTAGTTTTTTTCGCACCATGGTATCTGGGATCCATTTCTTTAGTATTTCGCTCTCCCGACAGCTAATTACTATCCTCTCTACTTGCTGGTTTTCTACATTTACCTCTCTTGGATCTTCTGCCTCTACTGTCTCTATGTTTGTTAAATCTATTTCGCACAGGACCTTACACTCTAGTTTCTTAACTAAGCGCATGTTTAGGGCACGCTTTTCGCTTTTAAACTTTTTATACATGATGCACGAATTCTCATCCTTCCCTTGATTATCTTTGCACCCCCTGCAATGTTCTATTTCTTGTTTTGCATCATTACTCCTTTCACACTTCTGCCAGTGTTCTATTATCATTGTTTGCTTTGGGCCCTTTCTTTCTATCACTTTTCCTATCTGGGCTTCTTTGGTTCCGTTACCAAAGACGATCATTTTATGCTTTCGAGCATCCCTTGATATTTGTACTAGTTCTGGTTTTATTGCATACACATTTCTATTCATTTGCCTAAATTCGCTCTTGACTTGACATGTGTACCTGTCTTCGATTATCTTTTCTTCCAGAAACTTGTACCATTCTGGCTTCTTCCCTGAACCTTTTCTATTTCTTATATTTCTTACTTGCTCCCATGTCAGCATTCTTTCGGCGTCTTTATTAATCAGCTGCTCTACCAGGTATAGTTGTAGGTCCTGTCCGCTCTGAAATCCTTTTTCTAAATCCTTTCTCAGTACTTTGCGTATTTCGCTTCCTTTTTCTGCAATTTCTAAGCACTTTCTCATATGACCTTCTTCAAACCTGAAGCCTAGTGCGTGCGCTTCTCGTATTACACAAAGGGCCATGTTATGTGTAATTTCTACTTCATCTAGCTGTTCTTTTTCTAATTCTAGTATCGACTTTGTGCACTTATTGTGGACTTGCGCCTGTCTAATGCAGATCCATGTTGAGTTACCTGCCCCTTGGTATCATTAAGTTTTAATGTTAGTCCCGTAATGTGATGTGCCACGTGACTGTTCCATAGAAACTGCACCCCTACTATATTTTTGTGGCTCAAAACCCCATTCGGCGTGTTTAAGGCTAGGCCGCTTTTTTGTTTTAAAATTTTTAGGAAGGGTCGTTGCAGTTTTTCGCATTCTTTTCTACTTAAGAATGTCGTTTGTATTCTTTATTCTGCCCTTGGCAGCAATACCTTGTTGTTTATATAGATCAGTTGACTCAACGTAATCCTCTTTTTCTTGACTACTTGCACTAGTGCCTCTATTTCTTCACGAATTATTTTATTCACATGTCCTTTTTCTCTTTTTCCTATTAACCAAACTCCTAAGAATCTTACTGCTTGATCAGCATTTTTTGCCTGCACTATGCTTTTATTTTCCCCTACTTCAACATTTAATTCTGTCCCACTGCCATTAATCACTAACAACTCTGATTTCTTTCCATTTATTTTTATATTGTTTATCTCTTAGAATTCATTAGCTATGCTTATGATTGATGTTAAATCTTCTTTGGACTTTGCGATCCATGTGGTGTCATCTGCGTAAGCTAATGCCGCCTGTCTCTATGATATTTCAACTGTTTTCTCAAACACTATATCAGTTGGCCATTGTACCGACACCTTGTAACCCAGGTTTTTTGGTCCTGTATCATTTTTAGCTATGGATCGTAGAATATCCTCCACATGAGAGGGGATACCACTTCCTCTTGGTCGATGCCATCTTTCGCATTTACTTCTTGGCTATTACCAAATACTATGATGACTTTGATTTTCCGATTCTCGTACAAGTCCAACAGAAATTCTATAATCTTTGTCGGTAGTTTAATCCTTTCTATTGCAAGTTTAAGCATTGTAAGACTTACGGAGTCAAACGCCTTTTTCATATCTTGCAATAAAACCCAGAGTTCCTTCTCTTTTTCTCTTGCTTCCTCGATTATATTGTTCATTATCTGGATTGGAATACTCGTGGAATCCCTGGGTAAACCTGCGAAATTGTTTCCTCTTAATACTCCTCTTTCTTTTATCGTTCTGCTCATTCTTCCATTAATTATTCTTACTGTTGCTTTACGCAATGTTTCTAACAGCATTATAGGATGAATGTTATTGAGGTTATAGTTCCAAAATTCATTTTTGGGTATTGCGTAGAGTAAACTCTTCTTCCATTCTTTTAGTATTCTACTGCTTCTAATACACATGATCGCAAATGTTCGCAGTATCTTATTGGTCTTCTTTCCTACTTTTTTTAAGACTGGGTATGTTATTCCAGACGCACCTGGCGCTGAATTGTTTTTGGTCTTTTCCATAGCCTCATGCCATTCTTGCTCACTTATCTCCTCAGTTAACTCCTTGTACCAATTTTCATCTATATCTTCGATCGGGCTATACTGTGCTTTCCATTTGTCATCCATTTTTTCTACTTTTATCTTTCTTGAGCTATACTGGCTTTTAAAATGCGCTGCTACATGGTCCTTTACTTCTGCTTCATTATTTAAAAGAACCTCCTCACCATCTCTGTCTACAACTAATCTATCTATTACTATCTTATCTCCGTATCTATTTAATATACTGTTTAGCATCCTACATTGGTCTGATATGATCATTTTTCCTCGCGCTTCTATGCTTCTTCTCATATCCTCTTCTTCAGCCTTGTTTCGCATTATGTGCCACATGTTATGTTTCTCCTTCCATTTTTCCGTTAGCTTTTTTCCTAGTTCCTCTGACCAAACTATGTAGCTGTTTTGTATCGATTTTCCTTCTTCTAGATTCTGATAGATTGAGCATTCTTTTCAATATTTTTGCCTATATAGTGTTTATTTTTCCTATACAACTTGCTCAACATTTTAACCTTTTTCCTTAATTTCTGCAGTTCCTCACTTTGCACCTTCTGAACAATACTTTTGGCCTTACGTTTTTTTGGTAGGTGCTTATTAACTGCCGCAATAATGCTTTCTTTGATCATCTTCCACTCCTTATCTAATGTCTCTTGACTGTGTACCTCATTGAAACTGTTTTCCTTCTGATACTCTCTCCATTTTACATCTAACCTTTTATCCAAGTGTTGTGCGTATGCTGTCCAGTCTTCGTCCTTTATATTTTCCAAGTCCAGCTCAATCCTCTTCGTTTTGGCTTGTCTACATGCTGCAGCTCTCACACAACCTCTGTTTATGTCCATCAGTATCTTGGTTACCACTAGGTCATAGTTACTTGACGTAGTTTCTGACATATCCAGAGTATACGCTTTAAGCACATTGTTTTTGCATTCTCTGGACACTATATATTAAATTATGTATTTAACTATTACTATATTTTATATAACAGTTAAAGAACATGTTTAATTCGATAATTTTCATTAAATAAATTTTGTATAACATTAATAATCATGATCTTTTTTGAAGAATATCTTAATAGTAAAGCTATAATAAATATTTTTTTAGCAAGTTTATTTTGTGAATTTTGTGCTTTCTTTTTATATATAAAAAAAAATGCTTTTATTTTAATTATACAAAATAAATCAGACATGAAAGTTGCAATTTAGGAGTATGCCTACATAGTATAGTTAGGTTGTTGTTATTTTCAAGCAAATAGTATAAAGTTTGAATTCTACTGGTAATGTTTTTCAAAAAATTTATATCTATATTATAATAACTTGAAACTAGGGTCCGGAATAAAAAGCCCGTGATATTTTGAATTTTTGATGGGCATGAACATAGTGTTACACAAATAATGCATAAACTGTAATCAGTATATGTAACTAGTATAATAAATACACTATCAGCAAATGGGTTTCATTTGTACCTCACACGTGTCTGATGCCAGTAGCAAGCCTTCAAAGTCAAGCGGGTCGGGCCTACGGGCTGGCCCATTGGGCCCGACCTGCTTGACTTTGAAGGCTTGCCACTGGCATCAGACACGTGTGAGGTACAAATGAAACCCATTTGCTGATAGTGTATTTATTATACTAGTTACATATACTGATTATAGTTTATGCATTATTTGTGTAATACTATGTTCATGCCCATCAAAAATTCAAAAATATCACGGGCTTTTTATTCCGGACCCTACTTGAAACAGAGTTACCCAAATCGCAGATAACCTGGGTTATACTAACTTGTATTGGAAGCTTTGGTATTTATATTATATATAAAAGAATGCAAACTAGCATTATAGGCAGTATAAAACCATAAAATTGCATTAAAAATTCTAAGAAGTGCAATATATAATAATGGAAACTAAGTTTTGCAAGATCTAAGCAGTGGAAATAACATAATTATGTTATTTCCACTTAGTTTAGGTTATGAATGATGATGGGAACATATATGCGTTGTCATTCGAGTGACAACGAATTTGAGTTCACGTCGTCATTCGAGTGATGATTGGTTTATGAGTTCGTTGTCACACTTATGTACCCATAATCTATTAAAAAATATGACAACAAATTTGAATTAACGTCGTTACACTTAGATACCCCACGATCTATAAAAAATTTGACAACTAATTTACATTTGTGTTGTCAACTGGTTATATAAATTTTCATTTACTGGTTTAACATTCCTGATCAATTTATATTGTAAAAAAATAGCCAAGATACTCTCCGATATAGGTTATGCAACCAGGTTGGCCTTATTGCTTGTTTGACGACCTAATTGTGATTTACACGTTATCTGTAGAGGCAAATAGCTAGAGCAGTGTTGTCACTTGGACGTGTCTATACTATGTTTTTTGTCCAACATCCAAGATCGTCCAAATCATCCAAGCCTATGTTCCATGTTTAACTAATCAATAAAGTAATTTAAAAAAATATATAATTATATATTTTTTTAAGTGCTGAACTCATTGGTGAAAAAATTAAAATAGATTATCTTAATAAAATTTTAAGTAATTTTAATTTGAAAAAATGTTCAAAATGTTCAAAAAATGTCCAAGTGACAACACTGAGCTAGAGTATATACTATCAAGTATATTATATATGTTATACTATATATATGTTATCGACTATACTATTTACATATTATTGGGTATATTATCAAACATGTATGCAATATATGTACTTATCTATTACAAAGTATACCACATAATTGCTATTATCTAATGCTATCAAATTGGATTTGCTCGGGTTCAAGAAAAATCCGTCCTGGTTTCGTCCTGGTTTCATCCTAGTAAAAAAAGTTAACTGGGACGGATTCTATATAGAGGAAAGATTTAAAATCCTTTTTTATTTTGTTCTTTTATATTTATTATACATTCGTCCTAGTTGTCCTAGTAAAAAGTAATAATCTAAAAAAAATAAAATTTATCTACTTATGATACATTTATACTATATATATGATATATACACATTATATACATATGACATATATGCTATATACTTATAATATATACTATGTATACCTATAGATAAAAAAAGAAAAAAAAAGTAAGAAGTTTGAGATTTTACTAGAACAACTGGGACAACTGGGACTGGTAGTCTAAAACTCTTTCGTTTAGCTTGAAATTGTTAGCATATATATTTTTTCTGTTCCACCCCCACGTCCTAGAAAAAAATTTGTCCTAGAAAAAAACTTGAATATGAACCCAAAAAATCTAGGATGAATACAAACTAGGTCACACTTTTTTTGTTTGCCTCTTTTATTTCAGGTCTACTCTGGGCTAGCTTCTCTAGCTTTTTCTGATAATAATGTTCCTGTCTTTGATATTTTTTAGTATGAATGTTACAATAACTATAGCTAGAATAAGTCAATTCACCGCAATCTTTGCAAGGAACACGCATAGGGGAATCCCAATGAACTTGACATCCCTCAGGATGATAACATCCCCCTATTACATACTTTGCCGATTCTAAGAATATAGGGACAACGATAAAATGCCATACTAATACTAAGTGGTTTGTTACTAACTTCACTATATCTAATAATATTATTGATTTTTATATTTCAGATTTAATTTTTTATTTGAACTTTTTTGTTTCGAACAGTATAGTATAAAAATAATCTTAGTTACAATAAATATTTCTGAAAATAAAGAACAATATGAAGATTACATGTCTGAAAAATTTGAGCTAGAGAATGAAAATGAAGGTAACGGGACCTTCTACCACTGGGGCCAAAGCCAAGAGCATAGCTGAATACAGGTATAAAATTCGAGATAATAGTATAAAGCCAAGGTAGTTTCTTGGTACGGATTCTGAAGATAGAATAGAAAATATACTTACTGAACGTAATAGTTATTCATTACATGAATTTATTGATGGTGATGACCCACTTCATTCTATTATCGATTTTGATTTACTTAGAGAAAAATTTGATAAAATCGAACCCAAGCTTACATCTAAAGAGATACAGGATTTACTTTGTCGTGCCTTTTCAAGAACCTGTAGAGAAATATATCCAGAATGGAATTCTCATACTTTAACAATTGCCAGTAGTAGTGATAAGAAAAAAATATCACTTCATATCTCTACTTTTGGTTTGAGGCTTAAAAATATTGCTTCAGTTGCAGTGTTTACTGAGCTCGTTCGTAATAAACTCCTAGTAGATCTACAAGACAAGAAGATAGTTAATAATATTGCCAACAAAAACTTATTTTCTTTATGAATGCTTAATACCCTGAAGGTAATTGAAATAAAATGCAATGAAAGTGGCAAAAAATCTTATGAACATATCCGTCCAAAAAAAGCATTATTTCCAAAAGATAGTTCTGTTTTCGATTTTATGCTTCGTCCTCCACATGATGATTCGCTAGTTGTAGACAGTAGGGTTCCTCAAATTCAAATCAAATCAAATATTGGATCAATTTGAATTTGATCAAATCAAATTAACCCTGATTTGAATTTGATTTGATTCAAAAATTGAAATTGAATTTGATTTGAATTTGAATTTTTAATAGTAATTTTCAAATCAAATCAAATATTTGTCAAATCAAATCAAATTTGGCCATATTTGAATTTGATCAAATTAAATATAATCAAATTTGAATTTGAATTTGATCAAATATTTGATTCAAATATTTGAAGATCAAATCAAATTGCGGAACCCTAGTAGACAGTCCAACCTTGAATGTCTTAGTAGATCCGATATGGGTAAAAGAAAATATAACAGAGAATTGTAAAAATGATGCTGTGACTATTGGATTTGAAATAGAATATATAGAAAAATTACTTGAGGACTATAAAATAGAAGGTTTTGAAGTTTTATATTCTTCATCATCACTCCCAAATGTATTCCCCTTAAATCGCGTAGCAGAATCTTAATGTCCACTCTGTAATAGAAAGCACACTAGTAATAATATATATATAATCTGAAATAAGAAAACTTATCAGTATTATTGTCATCGGGCGGACCAAGAAACGCAAACAGGCACAAGAAACCCTCATTAAAACTTACTTTAAATGATCAGTCTTGGAACCAGAAAATAGTCTTCTATCCCTAGAAAAAATAGAGCGATCCAGAATCTCAGATCCAAATGACCACTTTGTATAGGGTGATTTAATTCGTATGTGTACTTCTAAGAAAAATTTTACTTGGAATGAAGTATATAATGCAATCCAGGCTACACTTGCTTGTGTGGTAAAAGATAAACGACATGGATTCTTAAAGACAGAAAACCGGATGGTAGATTATACTTTGGTATGACACCTACTCTAGATTTCAGTAAAATAACTATTAATATAGTAGAACTTTGAGGAGAACCAATAAAATTAATCTCTTTGATAGATCGTATATTTGACAGCAAGGTGATTATTTATGACGATATCGATTTCTTACCATATCCACCTAATACCGAACAACCAAAAAATGAATTCTTCAATCTTTTCTTAGGATTCAAGACTAAACCAGCATCTCAAATTAATTATGATCTTGTAAATCCGATTATATGGCACATAGAAAATATCTGGTATGATAGAAATAAAGTTCTTTATACATATGTTCTCAATTGGTTAGCATTTTTAGTTCAGTATCTAGCAATAATTCCAGGAACAATTCTTGTTTATGTTTACCGCCACGATGTGGGAAAAATATTATTACTGATTTTATTTAAAAAAGTTTATTCGGTCCAGAGCTTGTATATTCAATATCCAATTTAGGTAAAATTTTAGGAAAATTCAACAGTAGTATTCAAGGATGTAAGCTTATAATTATGAATGAAATGGGTATGTTAAATGGAGAATGGCATAAGTCAAATGATCACTTAAAATCTCTAATTACAGAAGATTACATCTCAATTGAGTACAAAGATCTCAAAAATCAAGAATGTAGCCATTTTCCTGAATTTATAGTATTAAGTAATCATGACGCCCCAATTCATGTTGAGCAAGGAAATGGTCGTATTGTATGTTTAGATATTTTACCTCGATGTAAAGGTAATTTTAAATATTTTGGTCAGTTAGGAAAAATTTTCAACCATTCTGATACACGTGGATCTTTTATGAGCTATTTACTTGATTAAGACCTTTCAAATTGGAATCCTTCTACCACTAAAATGAAAACAGAAACAATGCATGAGCACCTCCCAAATCCTATCTGATTCATAATTGATCATATTTCGGTATAGTCAAAAGATCAAATTGAAAACCCAAATTGTACTATGTTATATCAGGAGTATCGTACATGGTGTGAAGCTAATAGTGAAAAGCCATTCAGTAATAATAATTTTGGGAAAAAAATTTCACAAGTAACATTGAACAAAAACGTGCTAGTGGTGGAAAAAAAAGTGGCAATATATGGGGTGAAGTCAATAGAAATGGGACAAATTTATCTAATAAATTTGTTCCATTTCTATTAATGTCCCCCCATATCCTTGATCAATTCAAAATTATGAACAGATTACGTGAAACAGTTTGTGACATCGAGGAATTTTCAGATACACCTTAGGCCAAAATATCTACCAACACATTCACAGATATTCCTGCATTCGATGTACCTCAAATTGTTACACCTCCCAAACCAGAATATTCAGTTGCTTTGTCATTTAAGTCTACTGATATATCCACGACCCCAGAGACCAAACACGTAGAACCATCAGACGATAAATCTAAATCTCTGAAAATTATTGAACCTAGTAGTGATGAACCAGAACCCAGCAATGAAAAAGTTAATACCCAATCGAAAATATACCCACCTGGATATATACCCCGAGCAGAAAGGGAAAAATGTCCCAGGCAATGGGCAGTTGATCACAGTGAAGACCCAGATAAGTTCGTTACTATTACTGAAAAAGATAGGGATTTAGCATATATATACCATGATAGATTATGTTTGGACGCAGACATGATCCAATTTGCAAAAGATACTGATAATGACCCAAATACATTGATGGACATGTCTAGACAAGAACAATTAATATATGAAAAATTATGCTCCAACTATATGAAGACGATGGCAACCCTCGAGCAAGGAGTTATAATAATAAGGAATGAATAAACAAAATAATGATACTTTAAGAAAATAGATATTTATGGTAAGACTAAACATACTAAAGAGCGAATAGGCAGGTGAATTTCGCAGATAGGGAGATTTTTTGCTCCTACAAACTAGTTAATATAAAATTTTCAGATAAAAATATTATACAAACTCTAATTTCCAATATATACTAGTTTTTGTGATACTCAAGAACATAGTGCTATTTCCCCCAAAATGAATTATCTATATATTAAAAGTTGAAGAAGTTGAATTAATAAAAGCATTTTTTTGCTCTCCCTCTCGGCCTGGCGATAAAATTTATTGGTATGTTTAAAGCAATAGCCTGTATAAGATAAAGTGAGTTTCTCATATACACTACAAGCCAATTTTAACAATTTATTAGTACCCAATTTCCAATAAAGAGCGCACCCGGTTAGACAAGTACAGACTCAGCTACAAACACTTCCATCTATTTTAACATGTATACAAGTAAGGCGATTTATTTCAAATTTTTCCACTTTATTACAAGTATAACAGAATATTCAAAATTTGTAAGAAAACGTTATATAAAAATTGATTTGAATATTGGTGAAGAAAATGTATCACATATAATAAAGAATACCAATGTGATACTATATATACCACATACCCAATGGAAACACCCCAGAAAGTAGTTAACTTATTAACCAAGAGAGAGATCGATCACAACGGACCAACATTCCACAAACTGATGCGCAATGGTTTTAGATACATAAAGGATTTAGCTGAATTTCTACAATTATCAGATGTTATGGATTATTACTATCTTGAACAAATTAGATTCATGAATGCTTTGTCTCATTCAGCTATGATCCCACTGATTGATATAATGGAAAATAAACCCAATATTTACAAGAAATAGTTCATAAGTATAGAAACATATTGAAATCTATTCCAAGCATTATAAAAAATAAAAATAAATTATAAACTTTAATATAGCCTAGATAACAACTCCAAAGCTATAAATTCTATAAATTTTTTTGTTATATCCTATATATTAGTAAATTTCAAATCGACATCCTAGTTACCCTATAGGTAGACATAAACTCTTTTTTTTCTGTGTATAGGAGGAAAAGTATAATTAATTTCGATTTGAAAAATATTTTCTATAGTGTTCATAAACTACTTGACCTATTATAACATTCAATCATGTCAGCTATTGCAAATAAAATCGTAGAAAAATACAATCTTAGCTCCGAGATGAGTGTGACCGATCTCAGTCAATACACTTCAGAGTTTCTCGAGAATCTTACTGATGATAGAAAGCGGAATTAGGCATACAGATGCCTTTGGAATGACTTTAAATTTAGTAATGAGCAGGTAAGTATATTAATACCTAATCAGAAAAGCGGAAAAATAAAACTATAAATATTGCAACCTCCAAACAAACTCCAGAAAAATCAGAAGTAGAAACTATCAGAGAGATAGCACATCGAATTTTACAAGATAATTTTAGTGCTAGTGATGTAAAAGCTAAAACTTGTGCTTTGGCCAATTCAGCACCAAATGCTAATGCCAGCTCATCACGTCTTTTCCGACTTCAAAGAGAATTAAGAAGTCTTAATGCATCACCTGAGGTAATTGAAGCCACAAAATTTTCTGATATTACAAAAGAAGCAAATGAGATTCAAAAGGATCAACAAATAAAAGCTGAAGTTAAACGAATTGATTATCCCGATCATTTCACTTTGGAATCAGTTAAGAAAAGATTAGATAAGTATGATATTTCTATTCCGCCCGATTTACAAGCTCTCGCAGATGTTATGATAATGCTTTGTATACGCCCTGCTGAACTTACATCTTTACATATTACAGATGCTGGAGTAACGGGTTATGCGAAGAATTGAGGTCAGCCAGATATTCCTAGAAAATTTAGATTATTGGAGAAAAACAAAGAACAGGCCAAAAAATTACATACCTGGATCCAGTATGCAATATCCTCTGGGCGAATCGGTGACCCAGGAAAACCTGGATGTAAATAGTTTAATGGATTTTTAAAAGACTATGATTTAATCTTTTGTCACTTGTGTAAATTAGGTGCAGTTTATGGGGCTATAGTACGTGGAGCTCAAAATCCAGTACATGTAATGACAATCACTAGAGAGTGTCTATGCCACAACGCCAATAACCATAGTTCACCAGTACAAAATTACGTTGTGGTAAATTATCACAAGCGTGAACAAACTTCTGAAGAAGCAAGACCATTCCGACTTTATAATGATAATAACTAATCATGCTTCTTCACTTTTATTGCAGAGCAATGGTTTTCATCTACTATATCTACAGTAAAATCTTTATCATCATTAGACGATTCAGAGTCAGAGTCAGACCCAGACCCAGATGAGGATGAGGATGTGGTATCATTAGTGGAGCAAGTACCAGAGGTACTAAAAATTGATTTTTTTCTTTTAACCTTAGATGGTATTAAGTAAAAAGTCTTAGTTAATAAAATTGAAATATAAACATGCTTAATATTCAAGATATTTGTAAAGAATAAACAAAAAATAATTATACCCAATACATGTTAACCAAATATGAGTTAAACTATATCAATAATTTTAAAATGCCAGAAGCTTGGTTACAATTTGCGAAGTATCATTCACCCAACTATATATGTAGATATTTATTTATTTCTGGATATGAAATTAATAGTAATGATCATTGGGAAAATTTTGTATTCCGAGTAAAAAAAACAATCTAACAGAAATGAATATATACTGTATCTGACAACTCTAGTCCCGGAGAGACATTGCTTCGCAATAAATTTAGGGATTATAAAATTCAAGTAGCATATTTTAAAACCTTGTATATAAAAAATTGATTAGCAACTATCATCCAGCGAATATATCATTTATGCCAAAAACGAATAAATTCTGCTAAAGTAATCCAGTATGCAGTAATTAAATGGCTTTATCGAGTTGATGGACCATTTGTAAAATATGCTAAAGATCGGTATTATCAAAACGCTAATAAACTTGAGGCAACTCAGAAGATTTTTTGTTGATCCTGTATATTTTTGTGTGACAAAAAGAATATAAATTAGCTAACTTGTTCTAAACATGGGCACTAATTGGTGCTTGCTGAATTTTTTACAAAAACTTTGTGCAATTGTTGAGGAGTAAGGTTTGGAAATAGTGGAAGTCCCTCTCTAGTAAACTGAATTTTCTTTACCCCCATTTCAACATATTTTGGTAATATCACACCTGGATTATCTTCTAAGGGACCGTGAAATTTCTCAAACTTTCAGAGATACGCTCTTGCATTTTTATTAGCTTCTTCTGCCCTTTCTTGGTTAGAATATCCAATAATATCAAGCTTTTTATGAATCTTATTATATCTTCTTCTAAACATAAAAGCAAATTATGTATTTCCCCAATTGATATATCCGTAGAAGCCACACGAGCTTTATTGCTTTGGTACTCTATTGCTAGAACAGGATTACCATCAATGTTGAGATTTTCCTGTATTGGTATTAAATTTTCTACTATTTCTAACAATAGTTCGTATAAATCAGCAAGTGTTTTTGCTTTATTGCTTTGATGCACTATTGCTTGATTTGTATTACTATTAATACCGAGTTTTTCCTGAATAGCTATTATATCCTTCTTCTTATATAAAAACACTTCATATAATTGAGCAAGTATTTCACTTCGATCAGTTTTATTATTAGTATTACTTGTCATGATTGTTATAATATAGTAATATAATTAATACAGAAAATAACGCATAAATATATAAATTAAGTGTATATAGCAAATTCAATCTGAAATAATTATAACTACGAAATCTAACCACTAAAGCTGCAAACATTTAGAATCTTGAGGGTAGCTACCCTCGGCACAACTACTATAGTATATAGCACATTTTGCCATATTAGTAGAAGTGTTGCATGCCATATAAATGCCGTAAGTAGTATAAATATCATATACCATATAAATGCCGTATAAATGCCATATGATCAAGGTAGGACAGGGACTTTCTCATTTATATGCATTTCGTAAAAACAGATCGATAATAGTTAAACAACTCAACCAATTAACGGGCGCAATTCAAATATTACAATATGTTAAAAATTTCACATTGTAAAGAATAAAATTATTTATCCAAATTATAATACAACTTACAAAATGCAAAAACTTAATTAAAAAAATTTTTGATAACAAGTTACATGTCCTTTATTATTATTTTTTTTAAAATTTTATATAATTAACAAAGCTATATTATCGTATATATAAAACGGTTTCTATTGAACCAAACATCTTCTAAAGAACATATACTCCTTTCGAAAACAGTCTGCAAAAACCTACAAATAAATAACCAAGTTCATTATTTAAATAATAATAATAAAAGAGAAAAATAATGTTAAGCTTCATGAATTAAGCAGTACAATACCTCTTACTATATGGTAGATAGTACTTCAACTCTCAATTAACCTACCTTTTATTTGTGTGATGCAACATAATGCAATTGGATTTCTTGAAGAAACACTCGCTACGAAGCTATTTCACTAGCACCGACAATAATTTTTTTTTAAGTTTGCTTAAACCCAAAAATTCTGGTTTTATGCTATATAAATACTCAGATAACATCGATCTGAGAAGATATCAGATTCGAATGTCCCTCGTGCTTACTTTCTGATTTTTTCAGTGAAACAACTTTATGGCATACAATACCAGTTACGGCATACGACACTTACGACTTACTACTTTATTGCTACATACGGGATAACAGCAATATGGCTAAAGTAGTGTTCGGATCTGTCTAATTTTTTATCTGGATTATCTGGATAATACAGATAACAGATAACAATTTTGTTCAACAGATAATCTATCCGGATAGTTACTTTAAGTTCGGATAATTAGGCCACGAAAAATTAATCAATTGGTTTTCATAATCCGGCCGGGTCGAAATTTGGAAACCTCAAAAAAAATTTTTTTTATATGTTTTAATAACCGGGTGGGATTTTAAAAAAAATTTATATAAAATTTCATAAAATTTTATATATGAAATTTAAAAAAAAAAGCCGGCCGGCCGGGTCAGTTAAAAAGATACATGTTATGAAAACCAAGTAATTAAATTTGTATGGCCTTATCTATAGATTATCTGTATTAATATATATGGTGAAAACGGTAAAAGCAAAGTATATATACAATTGGCTAGCCATGCATATACTCATAAATTCATAGCTCATGACTTTGACGCGTATGTACATTTATGTCACATAAATGTGAGAATAACAGTATTATTAATTCCTTTTCCTTCCTAATGTAAAAGCGATGGCGTTCATGCAATTTCCTTATGAATTTGAATTGCAGTGATGTGCATAATATGCGTGAAAACTTATTTCGAGACTAACTGAATAAAGAAAAGATAAAAATCTCAGTTTTTTTTATTTTTTATTTTTATTATATCGTCCGTCTTTGTTCTTGTGTGGGAAAATGTATACTTTTTTTAATTATTGCTATTTTCAAATTACAGATTGAAGAATGTTCAAACTGTGAATGTTTAATCGCTTGTTTGGTAAGCATGAGTGTGTATATGAATTTAACCTTTTAAAGGTATTATCCTGACTTTAATCATAAACACTATTGTTCTTTGATTAGGCAAACCTGCACACTATGTGTTCGTGAATATTTGATACGAATTAGCTTGCTGCTAAGTAGAGTAAATGCTAATTTGTAGCAAAATTTTTTGATTTTCCATACTGGCTTTCCATATCTGTTAATGCGGAAAATGTGGAACCGGGAAATTGAATTTTGACAGTAGAGTATATGATTCCGGGTATTAATATAGAATCAAGTATTAATACAAGAATCAAGTATTGCACTTTGAAAATCAAACTAGGTGCAAGTTACAGATGTTTTTATAAAAAATTCTGAGACGTCTGGCAAAAATTTACTAGCCAAATATTTACTGATTTGATAAGTTTTGATTCGGCAGTGATCATTACCAAATCACAAACTTATCAAATTGGTAAATATTCGGCTTGTAAATTTTTTGCCAGATGTCCCAGAATTTATGAAAACAGCTGTTTTTTATCATCTTTTTTTATTTTTAATTTTTTATTTTTATTAATCAAAAATAAATGGTATAAGTTCCATTCTTGGATTTAGTTATATCATTAGCATATGAAGAAGATTGTTTTTTAAAGTATTAGAAACATGAATTTTGCCTCAAAATGGTCTTTTTCTCAATTTAGATTAGTTCATTAGTTAAATGGAGATTATTATCAGCATAGTGGCGAGCCAAAAAACTTGTTACGTTTGCCCCGCTTTAAAAATTGTTCTGTCGCACCTATAGATAGTATTTTTAAATTAACAAATTTGCTTAAAAGTTTCCAAAGGAGTTTCAACCAAGCAATTTCAGCCAAAAAAAAAGACCACTATAAAATTATATTAGCCATTATTACATCGCACAAAATACTAGTACCCTTATTTTCCACTGTAGAGAAATAAGCCGGGAAAGGGGGAAATAATCTGGTGTATGGAGATATAGACCAGGAAGATAAGTATTTTGGTTTTTTTCGTATTTTTTCTGATTTTCTTTCTTTTACTAATAATTTTTTTGTTAATAATCGGGGATATGAAATAGAACAGAAAATACTGTTCTAAACTGGGAAATGTGGAATGGATCTGGGATTACAGCTGTTTTCATAAATTCTGGGACATCTGGCAAAAATTTACTAGCCGAATATTTACTGATTCGATAAGTTTTGATTCGGCAGTGATCATTACCAAAATCACGAACTTATCAAATTGGCAAATATTTGGCTAATAAATTTTTTGCCATATGTTCCAAAATTTATGAAAGTAGCTATAGTCTTTTTTTTTATTTTTCAATTGTTTTTTTTCATTTTTTTTAATTTTAATTTTTATTTATTTTTATTTTAGATCAAAAAAAAAAAAACACCACTACAAAATTATATTAGCCGTTATTACATCGTACAAAATAAAGAATAGTACCCTTATTTTCCACTGAGAGAAATAAGTCGGGAAAGTGTGAAATAAGCTGGTGTATAGAGATATAGACCAGGAAGATAAGTATTTTGGTTTTTTTCCATATTTTTCTGATTTTCTTTCTTTTACTAATAATTTTTTTGTTAATAATCGGGGATATGAAATAGAACAGAAAATACTGTTCTAACTGGAAAATGTGGAATGGATCCGGGATTACAGCTGTTTTCATAAATTCTGGGACATCTGGCAAAAATTTACTAGCCAGATATTTACTGATTCAATAAGTTTTGATTCGGCAGTGATCATTACCAAAATCATAAACTTATTAAATTGGCAAATATTCGGCTAATAAATTTTTTGCCAGATGTTCCAGAATTTATGAAACAGCTGTAAACAAATTCATTTTGTTAGTTCTGCCCACCAAATAGAAATCGCCTTACAAAAATCTAGACGAAAAATAATTCATAATGTTACATCGGATGTGATTAGTGATGGGTGATTGGGCGATTAATTATCGATTAGATTAGTATTAATGTTGTAAGTGGAAATGGAATTTAAATAGATTTGGAATTTTCTAGTTTTATTAGGGTTAGAGTATACATATGATAAAATTAACCCCAAAATGGAGTTTTATATATAAATTCTGAATCCACTTAAATTCCATTTCTACCTACAACATTAACATCAATTACTTATGAGAATCGATACAAATTTTAATTCATCTTAAAGTGATCAAGAATTGATCTAAGATACGTATTTTATTTATTTATTTATTTTTTTTTTGAACAATTTTTTTAAATTAGACAAATATCAAAAGCTTTAAATTTTAAGTTATTATTATTTATCTACAAAAATTTATTAATATTAAATAATCATATGTAATCAATTTAACCCATTTCTATATGTATTTATACCCTTGCTTCATGATATGCATTTATCCAATAAAATGCAAGATTTTGTGTATGTACACCATTTAATTTACAATATAACCATACACTATATAATATCTTCGATATTACTTCGTTCCTGAGCACAAAATTGTAGCATGATGTATACCGATATTTTTTCAGTGATCTTTTTATTAATTTTTAGTAAATGGTATTTAAGATCTATGAAGTAGTAATTAGTTATAATGCAAGAAAGTGTCAATTTTTTTAAACAAATATAAATTTCTAACTATCAAAAAATTGATAGAATTTTTCTTAATTTACTGAAATTTTTGGTATTTTATAGTTGATTTTGTGCTTTGCTCCATTCCTGGTATTAATTTTATTATTATTAATTAAAGACCTAAAGGCCCTATAATGTTATTGACTAGTAATTTATAAGTTTGAAATCTGCATTTTTGATAATTTCAATTATTAAAGAATCTAGAATATGAGCTTTTATTTTGTTTTACTTATATTTATAAATTTCAAATATTTTAGTAACTTTATTTGTATACAATAAAATTAGAATATATACAATTAAAATTCATAAATTAGAAAAGATCACTTTTTAGCTTTTAATTTTATTGAACTAGATTATGTTTAAAAACTAGTTTTGTATTTTTATTTTAATCAAATGATAATGATATATATAAATAATACAGTATATATTTAATAATAATAGCATTAATAAATAATAATAAAAAGAAAATTTTAAAGAATTGCAATATTTTAAGAATTATTTAATTGTTAAATAGTTGAACTTATTAAATTAATCATTATTAGGCCAAATTGATTTTAAATATTCTTGATTTCGTTTTAAAAATAGCATCTATCCAAATAACTTTGGTCTAAGAAGTGTACGTCGTGGACTCATAATTATTCCTGCAGCTGAAAATAATCTCTCACTAGGTGTAGAAGTTGCTGGAATTGCAAGATATTTGCGAGCCAATTTATATAGAATTTTATATAATTCTTTTTAACTTTCCACCACAATAGTGGATCTTGCTTGGAATGAAGTTCAGTTAATTGTTGGTAACTTGAGAACTCATTAGTTTCTAATTCTGAATTACAAGATGAAATCATATTAAATAACATTGTTTGAAAATTATTATCTTCATTTATATTAGCAGGTATGGTTTCTATTTCTGAATTATTTTGAGTATCTTTTTGTTCATTATATAATTGCTGAAAATTTTAAATAACTTGTTGTTTAATTTTTGAGGATATAAAATCCAATTTTTTGCACCATGGATCTAATAAGCTTGCATATAGTATTGTATTATCTATTGGTATATCCCAATATTTTTCTAATGCACAATATAATGCTGCTTGAACTTTTAAATCCAAATCATTACAATCCTGAGGTGTATTAATAAGAATTTTTCATTTTTTAGGTTGTTCATTTTCATCTTATTCAAAATCATCAACAAATCCAATATCATCTAATGCTGTATCTTCATTTGTTAAATCTACAAGTTCTTCAGTATTTATTTCCATTAGCCATGCATTTTCTGTTTGTTTTTTAAGTAGAGCAATAATAGGATTCATAAATCCAATAGTACTATAAGTACTTCCACCAAGTAAATCAGTAGCTGCTGCAAATGGATCTAAAACTTTAACTAATTTTTCTAAAACAGTCCATTCATCATCATTTAACATAATTTTATTAAGACGTCTTGAATCTTTTTGTGTTTGAGAATCACGCTCTTGAGCAATAGATGTTTTAATAATAATAATTACATCTTTGAACTTTAAAAGACTTTTCCAACTTAAATAAGAAAAGTTCCAGCATGTTTCAACATCTTGAATTGTTCTTAGATATTTATGAGTATCTTTTAAACATTCTTTTTCTTGTCTTTTTAAAATATTTTTTTGAACTTTTTCTAATCGTTGATTTTGTTTAGGGGTAGAAAAAAATGAAATTAATCTTTTAGCATGAGCAATTAATATTTCTGCTAGTATTAGTCCTTTTCCAATACACAATTGTAAAGTATGTGCTGTACAGGGAATTCAAACAATATTTTTATCAGCCATTAGATCAATTGCTTTAATCATAGATTTGGCATTATCAGTTGTAATTGTTAGTACTTTGTCATTTAATTTCCATTCATTAATTATTGTACACAAAGCTTCTTTAATATTTTCAGCTATATGTGGATATTCACAATATTGATTTCCTAATATTATTTCTTGTAGATTCATTTCATTATCAATTCAGTAGCAAGTAATACCCAAGTAACCTTGTCTGCTTCTTGTAGTCCACAAATCACATGTTAAGGATACAGTAAGTGCACTTTTTTCAAGAATTTCACATAATAAATTTTTATTATACAAATAAGCTTCATTAATCATATGTTTTAGTGCTTTATCATTTGGAACTTGATAGTATAGATCTAATGCTTGACAAAAAACAATAAATTTTTGAGAAGATAAAATAGTTAATGGTTGAGAATTATAAATTATAAATTCAGCTAAAGCTTGGTCTTTTTCTTTTTTTCTTTTTGGATTATTAGATGCATTTTGAAATATTGACTCTAATGTAGATTGGTTTGTTTTTTTTTTGTAGAGATCATAAGCTTAGCAGCTTTGGAAGGTCGAATTATACCATGTATTGATGATAAATGTGTCCACATATTACTAGTAGAATTGTTATAAGTTACTTCTTTTCCACATTCAACTTCTTTATTTCCTTTTTTAACAATAACTTTGCATATATCTGTTTTAATTTTTGTAACAGGATCAATATTTTCATTATAATAGTTCCAAATTAATCCTCGTTTTCTAGACCTTTTTTTTTGGTTTTGATAATAGATTTGCTTGTTGAAGTCTGACCAATAGAAGTATCAGTTGTACTTGGATAATTTCAGATTCTGAATCTGTTACTTGATCACTTTCACTATTAGATTGCAAATTTTCAAATTCTTGACTTGAACGTTTACGAAGATTTTTACCAGTTTCTATTATAATAGTATTGTTACCAGTATATATAAAAAAGTAGTTTTTAATGTTATAAAATTAATCTTAAAAAATAAGTGTAAATAGATTTGAAATCAATATTAGAGTGGTGCAATAAATACTATTAAATAACTTTTATAATTAAATTATATTATTGGGATAATAAATTAAATAAAGACAGCAATAAAAATAAATAAATAAATAGATTATAAGAGGTAATTAATAAATTGAAAAGTGAGTAATAAAATTATGAAGTAAAATTATAGAACAATTAAAAGGTATTAATTAATAAAATAAATTAAATATATGCAGAGTAAATTAATAAATTATATGTATTGTAAATAAAATTAGGAAACAAGTTGAGTAAATTTTAAAAATCAATTAAAAAAAATGAGATTTCAGAATTGAACCTTGTTCAGGTCAAAAACAATGCTTTAAATATATAATTGAATTTTTAATAATTTACCCTTTATACTCATAATATACTCTACTTTAATAGCAATACTTTTTTGTTGTTTTTAGACTCATTGATAACGTTTCTTTTTGATAATTAATACAATACAAATTTTGATTATAATTATAAATGTGGAAATTCTATCACACAAGCTTTTTACGCTATACATATCATGAAGTAATACAAATTATAATTATATAGAAAGCTAACTAGATAAGGGGCACTTGTAACGCATTTTACTAATTTGCGCGGGTAATACAACCTCCTGGAGAGGAAATAGCTATATCGGAAGAGTGCAGATTTTGACTATTCCGACGAAGAATTCAAACACATGTAAAAGAAGAAAAAGGCGAAAATATACAAAACTAATGTTAAATAATCTTGGTGCACTAATTAAAAATGACGGGAATGAACTTTTACTCATGTTAAGCATCACTCTAACCTAGTAATGGGCAACGTGCGGGATCTGTGCGTGATCCTGCACAGGATCCCGCATGGGATGCGCAGGATTTAAATGTTAAATGTAGGTAAAGTCTATATAAGTTTTATTTGTAATCAATGCTATAAGATTTATAAGAAATGATTATTATTTAATGAGAAATTTTTTTTCCACTTTGTAACCTGTCTGATCTTTATTAGCAAAACTATATAAAAGCTACATAATTTTATATACTAAAAGTAATGATCAACTAAGCCGGCTGCCCGAATTGGTGCCCAACTTTGGCTACTGCACTGAAATGGTTTGCTCATACTCAAACGACGGTCTTCCCCATTAGTAAGAAGTATATCACCGCCTGGCTTCAGAAACCAACCACAGGATCCATTCCACCTAAAACCTTCTTCTCTGAGCTTCTCATAAAGAAGAATAAAAAAGGAGAAAAGTCTAAAGGGGAACAATACCTAGATGACTAACCAAAAAACCAACCAAAAATACAACCAAACGAAAAAAAAAACAAAGAAAAGAAAAACCAAAGAAAAAGCAAAGAAAGAATAGAAACTGTAGATGCTAATACGTCTAGCATAAACGATAAAAATTATATAATACCAAGACTAATGTCTATTGATGTATTATATGTACAAGTAACGAAAAGAAATTAAAAAAAAGATAAGAAATTTTTCACGTGCCCTCCAGATCCAACCACGTCATTCATTGTTTATCTGTATATAGCGACCAAATTAACTCGTGACAGCGCCGGTCCCGATTCGGATCATCCCAATTCGGAAGGAGTAAACACTGCTGATCTTTTGGAGGGGTAAGCTAGGATTCCCACTTTTTGCGAAAATTTTGAAAAAATCCAAAGGGAAGTAAGACGATACTTGAAAGAAATTTAAAGGAAATGGTGTAGTTGGAAAAACTCAGTTTTTTGTTGTTCCCCATTGTTTTTCCACAGGAAACTTCGTCGATGGAAGAAAACTTTAATTTCCACCAAAATTTCTCGTACAAGGGCTCCACCTTCTGCTAGTTATCTTGTAAAAGTACACTTTTGGCTTGCATGTCGAATATGTAAAGGAGTCCCCGAAAAGTTAGTTGACCTTGATAAAAACCGTTTCCTGTGTTATCCTACTATATATTAAGTATAGGCAACTCTCCAACAAAAAACTTCTTGTTTTTCTTCTGTTGGTAATTTGGTTCAAGTGATCGTCAGAAAGAGTTGGTTTGATACAGTTTAACGAGAAATTACATTCCTTGTGATGATATAAAGTATATATATTTATTTATTTATTAAGCGTGAAAAATCCAAAAACTCTACTTGATCCTGCGAATCCCGCGCAAATTCCACGCAGGATTTTTAAAAAAGTTGGGATTTGCCCATTACTACTCTAACCTCATAGCCTCTATCGTTAAGGCACTAACTCTAAATTTTTATTTCATGCATTTAGTTAAATCTGCTTGCTCTAAAAATATTTTTTCTATAAGATAAACGTGATTAAAGTCACGTTTATCTTACAGAGACAATACAAAAAAAAATATTTTTAAAGTGAGCAGATTTATGTATCGCAGAATTCTGAAACTCTTGCATCCAAAAAATGTTCCGGGATATAATTTTTTTAAAAAAAATTTGCAAACCGCACCTCTAATCGTTACATGATTTCGAATAACAAAATAAATCAGATATCGCACTTCGAAAGTTAGGCTAACAATTTTATGCAACATAAAATATAGAAGAAAGTATTATATCATGTGAAGATATAATATGCGAAGTTTCTATAACTTGCTTTGTCATATGCATTTATCCAAAAAGGTGCAAGATTTTGCGTACGAATTTTCAATATAACCAAAATACTCAATATCGCCTCATTTTTGAACTTAAATGGAATATATAAACTTTATTTATCTTGTATACCATTAAAGTTGTTAGAGAAACAATATGCTCTGGAACAACAACTGGGTTATACTCCAGTTTAAAGATAGAGTGGGTTGAGATATCAAGAATTATATAATAACCCGGAGGTGCAATTCTGGGTTGCTAGCGCATCTATAGTACAATAAATTATATGAAACAATTTTGCGTTATATAATATTTATAGTATCTAATAATTAACAGATAATCTAGATAGTTATCTGGATAATAGAATTATGAACAGATATAGATAACAGATAATGACTTTTTTCAACAGATAATTATCTTTAGATAAACAGATTATACACTAGGCTAAAGGTAGTACAGCCTTTACGTCATAGCCGTAATGCCGTATGTAGTTACTACTCTAAGAAATCTTCGCAGCTTTACTAATCACATTATAATGGGCCTCAGAGGAGCGATGTCATGTGTTTTAAATCGATGAGTCAGAGATCGGCCCGTGGGACATACATAACTAGCGATAGAAAAAAAAATAGTTGGTTTATTGATTAAGATGAATAAAACATAATGTATCTAAAAAAATAGTTGGTTTATTGATCAAGATGAATAAAACATAATGTATCTAAAAAAATAGTAAAGACTGGTGTGATCTCGATCTAATAAAACCCTGAAAGAATTATGTTCATGTTAAAAAGAAAAAGGTTGACTCTTCTATCAGAAAACATTGTAAAAATAAGCATACCAACTGTGTTCGCATTCCAGAGTAGTAATATATCTAATCAACTATAACAACTGGTGTGAGTAGAAGGTTTTTGAATCTTTTTTCGATGTAGGCTAAAACCTTTCTAGATAATATATTCGATGGAGGTACCTCTATCAATACTTTTTTAGCATTTTTTTCAGTACATATATATACCTATATTATGTATTAATTTTTCACCCTTGTAGTTATGTCCGTGATGAAGCAAAAATTGATACTCATCCATTACAATATCAATCATCTCCTCCTGATTTGCTATAATTTCCAAAAAAAAGCTATTTATCTTCCTCTGTAACTGGAAAACGAATTTCTTCAGAACTGAAACCTATATACTTAGAAATCTGATCATGTAATTCGTAAGACATTTTTCTGTTACTATGATACATAATAAAAATATATTTAATTTATTTCACTATGTTGCGTTATAATGGGCCTCTGAAGATCGATGCCATGTGTAAATCCAACATAAGCAAATCTTAGTCTGGTCACGATCCCATTAGCAGAGCAGGAATCAGAGATTCCAAGTCACATGCATTGCTGATGTCATATATGTATTGGATGAATCGATTGATCACTATAAAATAATATCCGTATTATGTTTTTGCTCAAATTTTTTAGCATATTCTTAGTAGCATATACATAATACTTGGTCTATATATTGAAGTTACTACTGAAGTTTCTATAATATAAGGAATGATATGTTAGCTTTGCTACTTTTACTAATAATATGGAATAAATATGTTAATGATCAATGATGTGATTTTATCTCTAAATATAATTGGGCTGGGCAAAATTAAATCTGGCGTCTAACCAAATTGAATAATATTATACAAGTCAGGTTCTAGATATCGTGTATATTAATCGGGGTCTTGATGTGACAGTTATCATATCTACTAGATTTCATAAATGACACTTACCTTGATTTAAGTTACCCAGACCATGTATTATTAAGTCTTTAGATCCAGGTCTTCATTTCAAAATCAGAATTTACTCCTATATTGCGATAATAATGTAATTAATATTTTTCCAGTACGTTTTGGCCTTTATCAACAAAGAGATCGAATCAGATTTATTGCAAAGCAATATTACTTATGTGTTTAGGTTGTGAAATCATATAAAGTGATCCAAAATCTTTAGTCAATCCTTCTACGCTTTTATTAGTAATATCTGTAAAAATAAAAATAAAACATTTAATAAACTTTCGCATCTTGTACCTTAACTTACTAAGATAATAAAAATAATTTTCAGGCATAATAGTCCCGCTAAGAACGACAAAATAAACCTCATTTATTTCACCTGTTTCACATGAATTAAGGTTGATTTCAAGTTGCATATATGCTAGGTTACTCCACACTCGTGTATCTATACTAACGATCTTTTTTTCCGTTAATAGATGTCTTCAATCAATATTTCAGAAATTGCACTATTTTTGGCCTTAGTGTGCCTATTGATATTTGCCAAGAAAATTCCTGTCCATCTGATTTTCATTGCCACGTGCTTCGCCATGTATGTCGTCAAACAACAACTTACCATGAAATTCAATGCACATATGGAAAGATTAACTGCAGACCTTACAACACGGGATAACACATTTGTTGTCAAGAGACAAAGAATTTTGACAATGGTAAATATTGTATTTGAAACCGTTGATGAAATTACCACCAATTATAAATTCCTTCGTGACCAGTTGGACCAAATAACTGAGACAAGTTCTGTAGCACCATTAATATCTGAACAATTCGCTGGCCTATATGTACCTATGTCTAATTTTTCCCAAAGATCTTCTGGTTCTTCTTCTGGATCTTCTGGATCTTCTCTGGGTTCTTTTAGTGGCTCAAGCCAATTATCTTTTTTTGATATTACCTCAACAACCAGAAAACACTTTAAAATTCTTTTTGATAAGATTATGGCAGACAATAATTATTCTTTAGATGATATGTGTAATATGGTGTCTGTTGAGATTCGTAGTCGTGGGATGGGAAGAATTAGTAAGGAAACTATAAAAAATTTTTATTATAATAATGGTGATTTTAGAGGTAGTACTTTAAATAAAATAGGTGCTTGGATAGATAGTAAAAATAATTTTAACTTAGCTAATAATACAGAGTAGCGGGAAGGAACTGCTACATTATTTGTCTAGGGGCTAGCAAATTCCTCCCTTGAAACAATCGCTATCCAATATTCATTTCCTACTTTGCTGGCCTGGGCCATTTTCATATATATCTACAAAATTAATAAACTTTTATTTATGATTTGATTTTTAAATATATTCATTTGCTAAGAATTAATTTATTTATCATAGTTCATTTCAACTTTTACAATATATCTAACATAGGCTATTCATCTGTTGAAGTAACAAAAAATTATTTGTCTAAATCTATATTATTAGGAAGATCAACGAGAAAATGAATTTTACTTACGGTACTACATTACATAACGGTAGCAATATTGAGTATCAACTAATTGCAGGTTTGTATACTATAATGGTTGAATTGGGAGAGCTATAAACAATATAGACAATAGTACCAATTTAAACTCCAACCGATTACGGGTAGAGGGATAAAACCGATATTAAAGTAGAGTTGTTATGATGGTAAAGGTTCGATATAAAGTGTTAACTATATAATAATTACGACATGAGAATTTATTCGAAGTTCAAAGGTAACTTGAATTATGTGAACAATTTAAAAGAATAAACTAAACTCATCACAAAGAATTCGAGTTATAGTAAGCCAATACGAAGTTACAAGTCAATTCAGTCCATTGAATTGAGTTTATTAAGATTAAGTCGAATTCAAAAGATAAGGATTTTACTTTTGTTATTACTGCATTTTTTAAATTGAACATTGAACTTAAGTCAAACTTTATTGAATTCGAAGATCTTAAATACATTTTAGAAAGTTACCACATATTATCACGTATTTGCGATATTTTGAACGTATTTGTGATTTTTACCATGAACTCGCAATTTCTATCACGTATACGTGAGTGACAGAATATTTGTGGACTTGGAGCATTCACATACTTGTAATAATTATCGCGTATTCACGATTTCTAGTTCTAAGCCACCAAGCCACATTTAAATGACTTTATTTGTATACATGATTTAAAATATTTACAACATAAATAAAATAAAAAAATAATTCGTTACAATACCTTATTGTTCATTAACGTGTTAGAATAAATTCTGCATATAAATTTATACCTTACATTATTGTTATTATTATGCATGGATCAGGTAAAAAGTACAAAGTATCATTTTTAACGTTAAATTAGCGTACCCTAACTCAAATTGGTCAATAATCTCATGACACATAATAAAATTTTTAGCCACGTACATAATATTTTTTGTTATATATAACAATGAAAAAACATAAAAAAAAGTCGAAATTACATCAAAAAGTGGCATATCTTTATAGAGGTTGGAAGCACGGGTGTAAGGTCATCATTCACAACTATATTGTAAAACATGCAAAAAAGTAGTGAATGGAATAAATAAGGAATGTAAATATGATAATTTTCTAAGAGAAGAAACAACACTTCAGTTTGACTAATTTGACTTCGAATAATTATTGTAATGAAATTTGGTGTTTCTATTTGTCACTCGACCATACATAAATATAATAATGGAATACACATATGGGATCTCGCCTCGCTGCTCACATGGTCCACAGTTGGTCCCTAGAATCGTTAAACCAATTTTTACTATCCCTCTTTCTTCGATATCCGACTTGAATAGTCGGGCTAACGAAGCACCTATTTTGATATCTGGATTGTCATCCGGGCTATCAAGCACTTACCTTCGATATCCGGGTTGTCCACCCGGGCTATCGAAGTACCAATTTTGATATCCAAATTGTTCATCCGGGCTATCAAGCACTTATCTTCGACATCCGGGTTGTCCACCCAGGCTATCGACTTCACTTATAATTTAAAATACTCTACCATACCAAACCTCCCTACTCAGTGGTGAGTGGGTGGGTGTTCACGACAGAGCTAGACTTGTGTCGAGTTTGCAGCAAAGACTTCCAATCTTACCTCCTTAAATAGCATTTCTCATGACCCTATTACCATTACCTGATCCTACTTACTGTCGTCACCTACCCAACTACCCATACTTATCAAAACATACCTCATACTTACTTAACTACTCCCACCAAGCCACCCAATACGTCATACTTACCAATTGCCCTCTTGACGTCATGGGTGCAGGTTGTGATCTCGTGACAAATGGATGTCTCGTGACTGTGTTAACGGCATCTCATTTCCGTATACCTAAGATCTGTCACCAATACCTCATATCTACCACTCATCAACTCTACGTCATGGACCTGGTTCACGGTCTCGAGACAAATGGATACCACGTGACTTTATCACAGTATCTCATTTTCCTCCTGTCCCTTATGACCTCAAACCTATTCAATTAAACCAAACATCTCTCATGCCATACCTCATTCTTACTTATTTTCCATGCCTATAAATATCCATCACCGCTACTCATACTTACACAACTGAACCAAAATCTTTCATGTAATACCTATTCTTACTCATTTTCCATACATATGGGCTAGGTGCTGGAAAAAGGAACAAAAATGACAATTTTTTCAAAAGCAATTTTTTTGCATAAATCAATTTAAAATAAGATTAGGATTGTTTTTCACTTAAGACGCAAAAGTAGTTGTATTAATAAAATTTTGCATTATACCTCTTTAAAGTTTGCATTTTCTTATGATTTATTATAAGATTTGCAATGTAAAAATTGATTTTCCAAAGATCTTTTTTTTTTGTCAATTTCGTTCCTTTTTCCAGCACCCCAATACCTTCATGGTCTCATGACAAATGGATGCCATGTGATTCTGCTCACGGCACCTTAATTCCTTCATAAATAACTGTCCCTTATGACCTCATACCTACTCAACCGAATCAACACTTCTCACTCTCTTACTCATTCCCCTACCCATAAAACTCTGATACCAATACCTTACTTAACAAACCAAGCATTCATGCAATACCTTACTTATTCTTGCTATTTCCCATACTCATAATATCTGTTCCAATACCTCATACTTACTACTCATCAATCCGCTTCATGGTCTCGTGACAAATGGATGCCATGTGATTCTGTTCACGGTTCCTTTATAAATAACTGTCCCTTATGACCTCATCCGAATCAACACTTCTCATGCAATATCTCATTCTTACTCATTCCCCTACCCATAAAACTCTGTTACCAATACCTTACTTAACAAACCAATCATTCATGCAATACCTTATTCTTGCTATTTCCCATACCTCAAACTTACCACCATTAACTCTACATCATGGACAGTTCACGGTCTCATGACAAATAAATGCCATGTGACTTTGTTCACGACACCTCAAAAACCCATACTAATCAATCGTGAATCTACATCATGGGTCTAGGTTATGGTCTCATGCTCCACTCATGGCATTTCACTTTCTCCTTCAATACCTAACCTGTTCGATCAGGCCAACAAGCCAATCACCTTCGATATTCTGGTATACACCCGAACTATCGAACCCTTCTATAAGACTGCCAAACCCATAGAGAGTTCCCACCTAGTGGTGGGTGGGCGGGTACTAATGACATAGCTAGACTTTCGTTGAGCTAGCAGCAAAGACAAAAGAGGTAGAACAATTCTTGTCTTTACCTCTCTTAAATAATCACTCCTTATGACCTCATACTTACTCAACTATCCCCCTTACTCAATACATCATACTTATCCGACTCTTAAAAACATCACCCCTGTCATTAATACTTAAATCATACTTATCCGACTCTTAAAAACATCACCCCTGTCATCAATACTTAATACTTATCCATCGATCACCCTGCATCATAGGCCCGGGTCATGGTCTCGTGACAAATGGATGCCCGTGACTTTGTTCACGGCATCAACATTTGTCACTCGACTATACATAAATATAACACATATGGGATCATCAAGAGAATCGAATTGCGTTTTCTTTCCCTTCACCCTCAAATCAGCTTGCTTACGTATGACCTCTCAAAAACCCATCCTTAGTGATGCTTTCTTCTTTGTTGCCTCCACCACCCAAATACAGCATAATTGCATTCGAATCCATCCTCCAATGGTTCTAATTCAAGTCAATACTATCTTTCCTCACACTACTGCTGGCGCAAACAAATGTCTATCATATATAGCATTAATGGCCTTACTTTAAAAACACCACATTTCCATAAAAAGGAACCTCGTCCAGACTGAACCGGTTGCAGAAATACTGCTGACCCGGTAAAGATCCTTGCATTATACGGTTCGATACTACACTTCTATTTCCCAACCCTTAGATGCTTATTCTCATCAACTGTCTGCTACTTGCTAGCTTTCCTGAAAACACTTCCATGGGATCCTCATTTGAAGGATTTCCTATTTCTGCGGCCACATCCTACATTCACTACTCTCAGCGCAAATACTGGTAGCTGGGATTTCTCACACCTTACTTATCAAATCTCAATTCCTGTTTACCATCACACTATTCAGGTATTTCCACTCAGACCATTCGTCACTCAAACTGATCTCTAGCTTTACTCAATCTTTCTTTGCCCAATATTTATTCTCTTCATCATTATACACTTGCTTGCATAAAGATCTCACCAAAACTATATACTGCAAATCTGGTGTTGCCCACTCTTGTGCGCTAATACTCCCTTCACCTATTACCACCATCTTTTCAAAATTATCTTCGTACGCCACCCCTCTAAACCAATGCTACTTTCCCCATCTCATGAATTTCTATATCGGCCATTGTTCCCACTCTACCTTCCCTTTCGCCTCACTAACCACTTTCATTGCTAATCTCTCATCTAAATCTCCTTTAGTCCCTACCCAATAAGACTTCATTATATAATATAGCAACTTTGACGTCTTCACTGGCAAATGATCCAATGCACTTTTTAACCCCAATGCAACACTTTTTCTGAATCATTCTCTAAACTAATAACGCAACTGGTAACGCCCTTGTAAGTTATTCTCGTCTTCTACTAATACCATTTATTTCGTCCTTGTTTCCTTTAAAAATTGGATACACACCTCTAATTCCACAAAATACTTTTAGTTCTTAAATGAATTCGAACATAATTATTATAATTTCTACTTTATTATGCCAAAGCGCACGACATACGGTCGCAAAATCAACCTTTCCTATTTCTATATAATTTCGAAACTCATTCAATCAGCATCTTTCTTAATTCACAATCGAAATCTATTTTTTGATGCACGCTCATATACAACTTTTACAAATTTGTTCACTATTCGATACCAATAAATAGCATTTTGTATATCTCTTTCAACTCCAACCCATTTCGATAGCATTGAGCCATATCTATCATTCCGTCTATACCCCAAACCGGCAGATTTTTAATAATAAAAGAATGCCTTATGTCCATCCTTTTCAACCAGTTCCTATATTCATCCTTTTCAACCCCAATTAGCAATGACCAACATTATTTGTTCCAAGAGCATCATCCATATCAGCAGATTTGATAACAAACTACGCCTTATTTCATCCTTTTCAACTCCAATTCCATTTAGATAACAAAAACCAACATAAGTCATAGCGGTAGAATAACCCATGTTTGCGGCTTCAATGTATAGTTTGAATGCCTTTCTTTTGGACCATGTGATACTAACGACATAGCAACTACCCAAGTACCCCAGTAGCACCGACAGATTTTCACTGATCTGCAATCTAGAACATTCGATTTACATAATAACGAGTCACGTTTTGATGTAACGTAACTAGTGTTCCAAATCGTTAGTTGGAAAACCGAATAGTTGACAACTTTCCAACTAACCGGTTGGAAAATTTTTTAATCAACTAACCGATTTATAATCAACTAGTTCAACTACGGTTAATCGTTAGTTGTCAACTAGTTGTTAATTAACCAGTTGCCTATATTAATCAACTACACAACTAATGCTACATACATAGTACATAATAGCGATAGCAGTAATTATGTAATATAATCGTCATTATTGTGTATATCAGGTAAATTGGCATCATACATACATAGCTTATTTGTAATTTGTACCACTTTAGCACATACGTATTTGTAATAAATATCTCTATTATATAAAAAAAATTATAAAATAATTCTTGCCGTCATGTAACAAGCTAGTTATTAATAACAGCAAAAAACATTCTATCGCTATACATTAAAGCCCATTTTAATCATTAATTAAAAATTATTATCAGAACCATGTGAATAATAAACCATGTGAATAATAAACCATGTGAATAATATAAGAACAATAAAGTATAATTAATTAATAATCAATTCGTAAAAATCAAATGATATAAAAAAAAAAGAAAAAGGATATATCAAGTAAAAGCCAAGAAATTTCTTAATAAACACGAAGCATTCAATTATTCTCAACACATAATATAGGAATTCTTATCATTAACGGAACGTATAGTACTGGCTACGGAACCGGTGGTAAATATCATCACAAAGAATTGGTGGTGAACATAAGGCATTTGTTTACTATCATAAATCTGCTTTTAGTGTACCCACGATTAGTAAAATATATTATGTGTAAAAAAAAAGAAGAGAACATTAAATAAAAATAAATATAAAATTTTATTCTAGATTTTACCTTGTATAGAACCTGTATAATATGTAAGTATTTTTAATGCCAATATATAAGATAAAAGAGCTATCTTGGTAATAATATCTAAATGGAAGAATTTACAATGGATAGTATGGAAGAATATATGATGGATAGGTTTGGTATGCATTAAAATCTTATACTTTGGGGTTTCATAATTAATGATTCAACGTCCGATTTCAAATAAAATAGGTACTTTTTATTTTGAAACAAGTAATCTATGAATCATATTTTTTAAAGTATATACTTAGTTACGCTATCTTTTACTGGTAGATATTTATCGAAAAAATCTACTTTTATCACCCAAGTATTAGTTTATTATTATTCTACTTATTCTCTGTAAATTAGTGTTTGCTCTTCATACAGCACCATTTGAATCATTTAATCTGCATTATATTGGTGGGTACAAGATTTAATTTTTTATTCCATGTTTAAAATCTTAATTATCCAATCTAAATTCCCTCTTAATAGTACTTCTCGGGTTGCTCAATTTGCATTAATTTTGTGTAAATATCAATTATACTTGGATCCTAAATAACCTATGCTTATAAGTTTTATTGTTAAAAGTGCTTTTTGGACCATTTAGTTCGTATTAGCCTAGTAAGTATAATGGTTATTATGATTATTCGATTAATGTTTCGCTTTAAGCTTATTTTAGATCTTAATAATACAATCTAAATTCCCCTCTTAATAGTACTTCTCGGGTTACTCAATTTGTGTGAGTGTAAATATCAATTATACTTGGAACCTAAATAACCTGCTTATAAGTTTTATTGTTAAAAGTGCCTTTTGGACATTTAGTTCGTATTAGCCTAGTAAGTATAATGGTTATTATGATTATTCGATTAATGTTTCACTTTAAGCTTATTTTAGATCTACTTATTATTAAATAGTTATTTTCAGGTCCCTTATTTAATTCACATGTATTTGTGGGTGTTTTTCATTTTATATTAAATTTTACTCCGTAGACTGTTTAAGATTTAGTTGTTAGTATAAGTAGCATTTATAATTTCATTTAAAGTTTTCTATCAATCGACCTATTAATAGCTTTCAAAATTATTAGATCATTAGTTTGAATGGCGGATAAATCTTGAGTTGCACTTTTTATTATTTTTAATGTATTAAATAAAAAAAAGAATCCAATTCGGCATATTATTTTTAATTTGGGAATTAAAAGCATACAACCTTCGGGTGAAAATTAATTTAGTGTTGAATAATCTTAATTGTAAAATTAATTACACACTTATCTAAAGCTCATGTATTACCTGGTTCAATTTGTAGTTATTTGTTCGCATCTGCAAGTAACATGTTATATCTGCACAATAGGCAGTTAACTTTATCATGATGTCTTAATTTCTTTGCACATTATTATGATAGTGATTCTTTGAACGTTATAACTGTATGTATGTATTAATACATTTTATACTTTACCTTTTGCTTAATAGTTAGTTATAATATATATTGCTATTGTAATATTTATTTAATTACAACTACCAACCAACCAACTAACCAACTAACCAACCAACCAACTTAACCAACTAATCGGTTAAATTAGTCACGTGATATACGTAACCGGTTAGTTGGCAACTATAGTTGGCAACTAACCGGTTGGTAAAATTTAATCAATTTGGAACACTAAACGTAACACAAGCAGGAAGATCAAAACAAAACGTTCGCTTTTTCAAAAATCGCTATGTTCTAGATTGCAGATCAGTGAAGATCTGTCGGTGCCACTGGGGTAGAAACAACCCCAAGAACACCTCCAAAAATTCTGCGCAACAAATAAGATTTCAAGATCAGGTGTAACGTTACACGATCAGGAAAATTCAAAACAAATGTTCGCTTTGTCAAGCCGCATAAGAAACCACCTTTCATATTCTAACAAAAAAAATTCTGCATCAAATTTTAGTATATACTATACCTTCTTACCCTTACCCTAACTCTAACTCAATGTACTCTAACTTAATGTTAAAGCTTATTACTCTTAAATTCGATTGTTTTGATTTCACGTTACACCTAATCTCCAATTCTGATTGGTTAATTTTTGGAGGTGTTCTTGGGGTAGTTAGTCATAGCTAGACTTTCGTCGAGCTAGCAGCAAAGACAAAAGAGGTAGAACAATTCTTGTCTTTACCTCTCTTAAATAACCACTCCTTATGACCTCATACTTACTCAACTATCCCATCATACTTATCCGACTCTTAAAAACATCACCCCTGTCATCAATACTTAATACTTATCCATCGATCACCCTGCATCATAGGCCCGGGTCATGGTCTCGTGACAAATGGATGCCCGTGACTTTGTTCACGGCATCAACATTTAACCTCCTAAAACCCACTTATACTTGTTTACTATAAATTCTACCCCTAAAGCTAACCCTTACCCTTAAAAAAATATACCCCAAAATCTGTATTTTTCGATGGCTTGTCTATTTTACACTACTAAATTTCGTTTTTAATCTGATTTCATTTTAATCCGCCACAATTATTAAATGTGATAATGATAATGATATTCGTTAGAATAAACTTTGCATTGATATAGGTCACGTGCCTGCAGAAATTTATAAAAATAAAGGTGATTCGCAGAAAAAATAGCACGAAAGCCACGTAAAAATTTTCTCAAAGGGAAGCCATTTTTATTAATAATTGTTACAAAAAACTTTCTTATTCAAAAATTCGAAAAGAAAGAGTAACATAAATCTATTCCATCATATACTATTTTGTCTGCTTTAGCCTCTACATACACGTTTTGAGTTATTTTTTAACATATCTTGATTTTCTAGTATACGAACAATATAAGAAACTACATTTTTTTCATTCTGCATCTCCCCTTCAAAACTACAATTATATTGGCGAGAGATTTCAACTTTGGGGTTTTCCGGAGAACCAGTCCAGAGAATGAAATACCAAGAAACCCCAGTTGTTACAATTCCAAACAAGTTGTGATGATTCAAATTCCGTCTGTTCTAACTTACGCTTGCCTAATAAACTCTGAAAATATGCATCGATAGTTAGGTCTACCCTAAGCACAATAAATAAATACAAAAATGGTGGAATTACCTCTGATGCACTGTGCAATTGCATAATGTTTTGGGCTATTCCCTTAGTTAAATCTTACAATTTGGCCTCATTGACTAGCACCGCAAAATCGTCGAGTTTCACTAAATAGCCCACAGGACCATACCCTTTAGATCCATAAAGATTAGCTTCTACGTATAACTGTGCTGAATTGTTCACAAACGCTTGAATGTGATCAACTGCGGTCTTCATGAAAATAGATATATATTCCCGAACAGTTGCTTCATTAACATTGATTTTATCTTTGAATGTTCTCAACGTTTTTTTAATCTCTTCAACAAAGAATTTTATCTCCTCTTCGGTAATTGAATTGTAACTTGGGAGTTTATCTAAATTAAATGCTTCGTCAATTGATCCATTATATTCTTGATGCAAAACATTTGTGAATACATCTCTTGAGGTCCCATTCATTATAAGGTTTTTTATCTATTAATTGAGTTTGAATTAGGATATTTACACCATTCATCGTACCAGGTCAAGATATAAAACATACCTTTAATTTGGACTTTAAAGTCGGGAAGAACTCGTCTTTTCTCTTTTTCTTCGATCCGATCCACGAGCTCATTAAATTGAAACTCGTCCTCAAGATTTACTTCATTACCTTCAGAGATTTCAAAATAGAGGTCATCCACTTTTGCATTTTCGAATTTTGATAATTTACTGAAATTTCTTATAACATCTTTTCGTAGCAAATCCCAAGATCCGCTAGAGTGTGGCAGTTTTTTTTTCACTTTGGTGTTCCCTGATTTATAAGTTACTATGACTACGGAGAAGATAAATGAGTATTAGACATTATAGGAAAATAAATACATGAAAACGTATTATACTTACTACTCGACGTGGACAACGGGTATCGAACAACGAGTGGGCATGTAGCAGTTGTATGAAAGTTCACTAGCAATTCATCACCGAAACGAGTTTGTGTTCGATCCTTATCGGAGAAAAATTCAATATTCTCCGGTTCTACATTCTTAAGAGCCTTAAATTTTTGGTTAAGAATTTGTTTAAAGTCATTTAAGTCAGGACATTGTGATATAAAATCGTTTGGCTTAACATTAATTTTAACGGAACTTGGTGTGCCCTCTAGAAGAACCCACATCGATATTAACGGATTTGGGGGTGGATTATCAACTTTAGACATACTTATAGATATAATTATTGAACCATGTGGATTTGGAAAAAAAATAGCGATAAATTAAAAACCAAAATTTGCATAGTTTGAGTGTGGAAAAATTTTTTCTGATAAATCAAAATTTTTATGAAATCTACACATGAGATTTTTACGGGGTGTTGTGCTAATTTTAGGTACGTAGTATGTAAAAGTTGTGTCATAATCGCATGGTGGGAATAATCCATGACTACATATATATGTTGTAATGGTATAGAGTGGAGTGGGAATACGTATTAATGTAAGGCCACTCCAATTTAAATCTATGTTTAACCTAACCCCCCCCTCTTTTGAGCACAACATATATATATGTAACACTTAGATCCGAATTTCACTTTTCATATTACCAAAATGAACCTGTACAGAAAGATCACGAAAATTAGGGCAGCTGCGCGACGACGCAGTCATGCTAAAACCAGGATCATTATATAAGTACATCTTAAATAAAAATTTTCTGAAATAGAATATATTGTTTACATTATTCTGTTTTCTTTTTATGATAAATGTTAGGTCGTATAAGTACTATTTATATGCCAAATAGACTGATTAAGCTAAGCGATTTGTTATAAAGAAAAAGAAAATTAAATCCGTTACTGGATGTTTCGCATCCAATAACAGCGCATCTGGCTTTGAATTTAATGCGCTTGCAACCTGAGCCCCTTCGTGGTCCAGGTTAGCACATTAAATCCAAAGCCATATGCTTTTTTAATTGTCATGTAAAAATGATCACCCAGTGATCCTTCGGATCTTTCGCTTGCCAAATAAACCGTTATTGTTGCTACGCATCCATTAGCTATATAATATAATTAATATTGTAATAAATAAATTTTAGAAGGGGCTCTCGTGGACTATATTATTACCTGGTCATTTCACCTGATTTCGGTTTATCATATGATAAATTGCGGCTATCTCAAAGTAACACGAATAGTATGCTCATCATATAAGTACAATAACGGCATTACACTAGCACAATCCGGTATCATACGCCCAATCAAAGCAAGATTTTGCTACATCGGTCAGAATTGATATTGCCCAAGATTACTAAAAATATCATTATTGAAAACTTGTTAGTATGTGCAAAATGACGACATGCATAATGATTGTGTACTTATCGAGATATCAATGAAAAAAATTACAAATTTAGTAAAAGCATGTACGTACGTACAGAGGAGATATTGTACCGACCACCGATATTCTTGTCAAGAAAATTATTGTCGGATAAGGATAAACAAGTGTTTTGATTGAATGAGCGGGGAGTTATTTTTGGTGATCTGAATCGAGAAAATTTTCTTTAATCGGTTAACCGAACTGAAATATTTGGCATCAGTTGATTGTAACTGATTCTGATTACTTTGTATTTTATTTTTGGGAATTCATCAAATTTTTGTCTCGTCTATAATGTTCATTCATTTTTTTTTCGGAACTTTTTGGGGCTTTTGCTCATCTATGATGTTATTTAATTTTGTCAATTGTTTGTACGGGTCAATCGATTAAGATTTATTTAATCGGTTAGAAATTTATTCGCTTAATTGATTATAGCCCGTTACTAGGAAGTTGAATGAGGCGCTGATCGGGTTTCCATTTAAAATTTTGAGGGCAGAAGATGCCGTCGGAAATCGAATTACGGGGTTTATTAAATAGTAGGTATGTACGACACGATGCAATTTCAATTTCTTATATTAAGATTATTAGATAATTTAATATTATGTAGTACATAGATCGTTAGTGATTTAACTATTAACAAAAAATTAAGGTAATTGAGTAATTTAATAATTATGTAGCACATAGATTATTAAGTGAACAAAGAAATTAGATTAAAATTTTACTATATAACTTATAATGTTTTATATTATTATTAAATAATTTAACGATTAGTGCATAAATTGTTAAGTGACTTAACGATTGATAAAAGAAATTATAATTAAGATTTTACTTATATTAAAGTGTTTGTGGATGGTATAATATATTTAGTTCGAAATTATAGCAGATAAGCATGAACAGATGAGTAAATTCGGCGAATTTTTAAATCTATATTATACTGAACATCGATAATTATTAAACTTAATGGTAATATATGTTTTATTGGATCAGTATAGTGCAGATGTAAAAATTTGGTTGGTTAAAATATATGGGTATGCTTAAATGGTTTGCTTACTTATATTATACTGATTTGTGAGATGTCTATTTAGTTAGGATGGTTTTTAGTTATGGGTATAATAATAATTAAGGTAGTTATGATGTTGTATGTAACATTTGGTATCTGGTATTTATTTGATTGTTGATTTGCGGTATATGTAGAGATTTTAGGGTACAATTTATTAATAAATAGTAAAGGTATAATAAATGACTTATTTATACGTATGTTTCAGGTAAAATTGGTGTGATGTGTATTTATGTAAGGGGATAGCAGATTAATTTACGTAGTGCGAGGGTAGATCAATAGATAAAAAACGGATCAGTAAATATAAAGTTAAGCGTGGAAATTTGTTATGGGTTAATGATCTGGTTAATAGATTTTTTTTTGAATATCGGAATGATGGATAGATACGGTAATTTTATTTAGGTATATATTATATGTAACAGATTTTATTTAATTTTTGCTAACAGATCGGGCATATTATTAATGTGATCGTGGGTTCGCGAGATTAATGAATTTCTAAAAAAAAGTTTTAAACGACGCATAATAGTAATTTTTGTATATTGTTATACTTTTTTTTCTAGCATTATCTACGATGGAAGCTGAGCTCGAAAAAGTGAAAGGTGGCAAAGTCGATGAATTTACTAAATTTAGTTAAAATTATTTGTATATTAATTCATTATATGTATTAATTTTTTTGTTACTAATTGTTACTAATAAAATTCAGGAAAAAGCAGACGCGATGTTAATTATATAATTGCGCGTATAAATAATTTAGTTTTTTAGTGCTATGTTGAAATTATTAATGTATTTAATGTATTAATAATTAATATTATTGCGTGAATACGATTTCTATGTATTAGATAAGAAATATCTAATGACTCATAATAGTAATTTTTTGTTTATTGTTAATTTTTTTTTTCTAACATTATCTACGATGGAAGCTGAGCTTGAAAAAGTGAAATGCGGCAAAGTTGATTTATTCCCCGGTTTTTATTTATACTTCTATACTATTTCTTCTCGATTATTGCCCAGATTTCAGATTCGGGCTGATCCGGAATTTTCAATCTTTTTTTACTTTTTTTATGATATACGAGTTTTTTAAACTATTAATTACGAAAAAGAGCAAAATTCGCTGGCTAAAAAAAAAAAAAAGAAAAGAAAAGAGAGAGAGAAAAGAAAGGAAAAAAAAAACGAAAAATGATTTGTGATTTATAGTAAGCTAAACTTTATGAAATACGCAACTTTAGTTTGAAGAAATAGTATAGAAGTATAATAAGAACCTGGGAATAAATCAGTTATTATCCGCGAAATGGACATAACCAAAAATCAATCCCAGATCAGATAATCGGATAATGACGGAAGGGCGCTGGCTGCGAAGCAGCCAGTGTGCCATTCCGTCATTATCCGATTATCTGATCTGGGATTGATTTTTGGTTATTGCCCACTTCGTGGACAATAACATATACGTATTTACTAATTTCGGTTAAAAATGATCGTATACTAATTTATAAAGAGAAATTTTGTATATAACAGATTTTAATTTTATGCTAACATATTATTAATGTGATCGTGGGTTAGCGAGATTAATGAATTTCTAAAAAAATTTTTTTAATTCTTATTAATCATTGGATTATCGAATTAATATATTAATAATTAATATTATTTGCGCGAGTATGATTTGTACTTATAAGATAGGAAATGTTTAAATGATGCATAATAGTAATTTTTTGTTTGTTATTATAGTTTTTTTCTAGCATTATTTATGATGGAAGCTGAGTTTGAAAAAGTGTTTTGCGGCGAAGTCGATGAATTTACTAAATTTAGTTAAGATTATTTGTATATTAATTTATTATTTGTATTAATTTTTTTGTACCAATAAAATTCTGGAAATAGCAGACGCGTGTATAAATGATTTTAGTTTTTTATTAGTTTTAATGTGTGAATACGATTTGCATGTATTAGATAGAAAATATATAAATGACATATAATAATAATTTTTTGTTTATTGTTAGTTTTTTTTTCTAGTATTATCTACGATGGAAGCTTAGCTCGAAAAAGTGAAATGCGGCAAAGTCGATGAGTTTACTAAATTTAGTTAAAAATAATTTATGACAGATTTCAATTTTAAGCTAATAAGAGAATATTATTAATGTGATCGTTGATTAGCGAGACTGATGAGTTTCTAAAAAAAAAATTAATTTATAAAGGGAAATTTTGTTACGATTGATTTTAATTTTAAAGCTAATAAATAAATATCATTAATGTGATTGTGAGTTAGCGAGATTATGAATTTCTAAAAAAAAAAAATTTAATTTTTATATCTCAGTTATTTTGTGAAGATCGATTTTGATATGACGTCTGTTGGCGGTGTTTAATTTCGTATTCGAATTCTTTGTTGTACATTTATGATTAATTTATGAAACAAAAAATCTGATTAGTTATTATTAATTTTTTCTATATTATTCGGTAAGTTAAAGTCCTATGATTTTTGATTTTTTTTTATTATATAAAGACCTTTTACTCGGTAAGTGAAAAAAATTGAGCGCATCTCTTTTTAGCGTGCAAGTCTAAATAGCGCTATTCTAATTCGCGTTCTGAGATTTGCGAGTATTTATTACAATCGTTTTTATTCGTGTGACTTAACATTGCTTTTTAAAGGGATCCGTTAAAGCCGCAAATCTTACGTTTTTGATACTCCTGCACTTACTTTTTTGATACTCCTGTATGTACCCCAAAATTACGCTTACTTTTTTGATGCAGATCTGCATATATACACGTGACTTGTGTTACACAAAGGCCCAGTGCATTGTTTTTGCAAAAATAATTTTTGGTTACACGCCGCTAATGTCGTGTAACGTTACACAAGTCTAATTTTGCCCGGCATTAAGCTTAATGCTGGTGGGCACTATCATGATAATTCCCCCGGCGGGGTTAGACATAATTCCGGCCCACCCTAACCCTAAATCTAGGAACCCTAAAAACTAATTGTTCGAAGCAACATCCAATCACAGTTCATATACTGGTTACACGACATATGCATCTAGTATATGTACTGTGATTGGATGTTGCTTCGAACAATTAGTTTTTAGGGTTCCTAGATTTAGGGTTAGGGTGGGCCGGAATTATGTCTAACCCCGCCGGGGCATTATCATGATAGTGCCCACCAGCATTAAGCTTAATGCCGGGTTAGGGTACCACTAGATTTAGGGTTAGGGTGGGCCGGAATTATGTCTAACCCCGCCGGGGGCATTATCATGATAGAGCCCACCAGCATTAAGCTTAATGCCGGGCAAAATTAGACTTGTGTAACGTTACACGACATTAGCGGCGTGTAACCAAAAATTATTTTTGCAAAAACAATGCACTGGGCCTTTGTTTAATACAAGTCACGTGTATATATGCATATTTGTATCAAAAAAGTAAGCGTAATTTTGGGGTACATACAGGAGTATCAAAAAAGTAAGTGCAGGAGTATCAAAAACGTAAGATTTGCGTTAAAGCCAGGTTCCATCACATGACTGACAACCAATCAAATTGTAAAATTTTAATCGTCACGGATCAGCCCAACGAGACAAAAACAAAGAAAAAAGTGAAACCCACCAAAAATACATGAAACAAGTGTCTAAACCTGTCTCGGAGCATTAATAAAAAATGTCGGGAAGGCAATTTTACCTATAAGATATTCTAAACCCAGACTTCTAACTAACCCTTACCCTAATTTTAATAAATAATAAAAAATATATAAAGGCACCTGGCTTTAACGATTCCCTTTTTTAAGAAATTTGCCTTTTCTAAATTAAGCAATTGATCTACGCTAACATCGTACTATCGCTTTTAAAAAGGAATTTACTATTGCACAAGGCTCAAACGATTACAACATAGCACTAACTAAATAAACAAAGAATTATTGTTTATATCATTCACAAGGATGTACATACGTATGTACGTATGTATTAAATAAAGAATATAATAGTAAATTTAAGTATATATAGAGTTTTTTTTTGAACTTTAAAGCCAGTAATGAACCGACCAATTTAAACTTGGCTGTAGATTAATTGTTATTATCTATATGTTTCTGTTTCATTTAAGCTGTGCCTGTTGTTGAAATCACCAAACCTTAACGATTTTTTTAGTAAAAATGACGTATTAGAAAAAAAAAATAAGCTTTTAACCTGATAATTCTAGCTGGTTTCTAATTCAAGATCAATCTAATCCATATAGTGCATCGTGCAAAAACCCTCCATTCATAACCATAGCAATAGTAATGCGAAACTTCATACTTATAGCCACCTTGCGTATTTTAGGTAATTCATTTTAAATATACTTGACCAAAGCAAGAAGCGAATTTTTTAAATAATGGGTTTTTTTGTTGTGTGTGTAGTTAGAGGAGCCAAAACTATTATCCCAGACAAGTGTTGCAAACAGAAACTTCACAATTTTATGATATTTTTGATGCAACTACAAACGATCAATTTGAAGATTGTGTTGTTCGAGTATTATGATATTTTTGATGCAACTACAAACGATCAATTTGAAGATTGTGTTGTTCGAGTATTTTTAAAAAGGTCTCCAGAAAATTGGGTTTATATAAAAGAAGGGTTAGAGGGTAATATATCAATGCTATTTGAGCTTAATTTTACCATATTAAATTTGTTTTAAAAATAGCAGAGACTAGCGTTCAAGAATCCTCTTGTCAAAATTTAAATGCATTTAATCTCCTTATGAAAAGTTCAAAAACTATTCATCTTCCTGAACTAAAAAAAGAGAATACTCGCAGAGATACTTTAGAATGATATTATTCGCTTGTTTCAAAATAAAGAAGTTGGATGGAAAAATGCAATACATAATACAATTGGAAAAAGTTTTATTGAACGTTTAACAGCAGCCTTATGGTATATAGATCCACATCGATCAAAATTTATAGCACGATCACTTTCACTTGGAGAACTATTTAATAATTTAAATCAGTATCAAAAAGACCAACATTATAATTTTTTTTATGATACTGGAAAACATGCTAAAACTAATCTTAAACGTGATAAACTTGAGCAACTAGCTTCTTCATTAGAACTATCAGTAGTACAACCATGGGCAACAAACGATAATTGGAATTGGGAAACAATTATTAATGAGGTCTTTGTTTTAATATCTTCGATGCAAAAATATGCAAAAAACTTGGAACAAATTAATCAAGTTATGAAAGAAATACATATAAGTGATACACTAGCACGCCAGCCAGCTAATGATCTAAAAGTATATACGATTGAACCATGTCAAAAGATTAATATAAAATATCAGCAACTTCGGAATTTTTTATCTAATACTAATGACTATATCGAAATTAACCTAGAAAGATTTTTGCCTGAAGATACAATACAATGTTATCATTACATTAGGAGTCTTCAAATACATTTTCCAGTTACTTTATATCATTATTATCAAGGCAATTATCTTGGTACTATTAATTATATTTGGAAAATTCCAGTTGATTTTGAAGACCGATCAGAAACCGCTCAAGCACGTGTAATGGCAGCTATTCAAGAAAGATTGCCACAATATTTTAGTCGACAAATGCGAAAAAATGTGCTAAAAAAGGTAAATATTATATACTTTGTTTAAGAATATATAAGGTTAATATACTAATTTTTATATCACAAAAAATATTATTAGTATTCATTAATTCAAACTGTTACACCTGCTGTTTTGCGTGTTTTATACCATAATTTAACTGGTGATGCTGCTGTAACATCAAATAAGATTAGTAAAGAGTTAGAAGAATGACTCCATCTTATGTTAGCAATAGAAGATCCATCAATTATATGCGATTTGTATCAAAATAATGGATTCAAAGGAACAAAATTTGATTTATTTTGGAGTGAATTAGAAGCTTATTTTAATGAGGTATATTTTTTTACTATATATATTTTATATAACAAAGATATATATTTTTAATTAATTTATTTAATAGAATATACCAGCAGTTAATGATCGTTGATATGGATTATATGCCACTTGCTATTTCAGTACGTGATCTTTGCAAAATAATCATTTAACGATTAAATAATAAGTCTATATCTGAACCTATTTTAATTCCAAGTGAAGAATGGATACGTTTGCAATTTCAACCAACCAACCCAACTAATGAAAAAGCTAAACAATATACAGGACGCTTTAATATTAAGTTTATGGTTCAGGCAAGATTGCTTCGCAAAAATCATCCAGATATACATTACTGTGCAGCTTTTTTTTGATATTTAAGAGAATTTGCAATTTTATATTAACAATATACTTTATTTATTTGTGCTGTGACGAACACAAAGTACCTATTGGAGAAAGTGTTAATACTTCTACTGGCATACATAATAAAAAATTTATAGTTTTTCAAGAAACTTCTCTGGTTGCATGTGATCACGATTTCACAAAATTATCCCTTACTCCTTTTGTAATATTTTTTTGCAATATTCCCCAATCTATTGAAGAATCCTTTTATAGTGGTAAAGTATTTGTTTCATTTAAGGATACAGTATTTCATCCCAGCAATGCAATTAGACATGCTACAGAATTTTATCATGTAATTTCTACTAATTGCTTCAATATTATTCCTCCAATTCTTTGTCTATATACTGACAGTGGTCCTGATCATCGTATAGTATTTTCTTCAGTTCAAATTTCTCTTATTTGCTTATTTTTACATGGTAATTTTGATATGCTTATTGCAATGCGCACAGCACCTTATCATAGTTGGACTAATCCTGCTGAAAGAATTATGTCTATTTTAAATTTAGGTTTACAAGGTGTAGCATTAGTTAGAGATACAATGAGTTCAGAGTCAAAAATAGAATTTGCTAAGTTAGATACATTAAGTGAAATTCGTGCTGCTGCTAAAACAAATTCAATTTTGCAAAATGATTTGCAAAAATGTATAGAATGTATACAACATTTATTGAAAGAACATATAGAAAGATTAGTTTTACATAATGAACCATTTCAATTCTATATTCCAGTAGATGAAATAGACATTGATGAATTTTTTGATGTATGTATTAAAATTAATAAATTAAAAATATCTTGAATTTATATAATAATATATTATTTATTAGATGATATTGTTAATTGATTGGACCTTGAAGATTTCAGAAACAACAAGTAATATTTTATCAAAAAAAAAGTTACAACAATTTATGCAAGCACATTGTAGATATCGCCAATATGCTTTTCAGGTAATTGTTACAATAGTTAAATCTTTCTAATAAAGCATCTTTTCAAATATAATTCATTCTTATTATAATTAAATTATCTGATTGAAAAAATAAATCTTTGCTATTAAAAAATGCAATAATTTTGTAATTTAAATTCTTTACGATATAAACTTCACTATATTGAGAGTTCACTATAACAAGAGTGAATTATATTATATATTGCTGCATATAGTATTCTTTTTTTTAAAAAAAGTCTTAGTACTATTTGAAAGAATACTTTTTCCAAAAGGATATTGTATATAGCATTATACGAACCTATTGTCAAAAGTTAGTTTATGCAGCTTTTACTTAGAAAGGTCTATAAACTTTAAATTTATAATATAAAATAAATTTATAACTAATCACTTATAATTTAAATATTAAATTTTGTTAGATAAAAAAATGTTATCTTGTAATATTTGTCAGCCTGTTCATCTTTCGGATGGTATTTTTAATTCATTAGATTGGTTACCAGATCCTACTCCTTCTGCAAGTATGTTGTAAAGTTATTTGTTTATATTATACTAGATATGTAATTTTAATAGAATAAAATTTATTAATTATAGTTAATAAAGATCATTATGCTGAATTTTAATCTGTATATCAATTAACAACATCAGAACAAATCGTCCAACACTTATAACAATGAGTACAAATAATGAACGTGCACCATCATCCATTTTCATGAATACACAAGTTCGAGAATTTATTCAATGCTTTTAATGTGGAAAAATGCGTTGTTTATTATAGTGAGTATGCATTATTAGCAGAAAAATAAAATAGCATGCCAAAATGCTATAGATAATTGGAACTACAGTTGTGGATTACTATTTGTTACAGAAGACATATTCTATACAATGAAGTTTTTGTAAGAGAAAAAATTAGTTGTGAAACACCAATAGAGTTAGCATATTATTCTTGTCAAAAACCAAATATTAATAGTAATATTTGTTATTGGTGTAGATATGATAATGAATTGGCAGAGCCTCTAGAAAGTCTTAAATCAAAATACAAATTTTTATTTCCATGTTGCATATTATGTCGGGATACAGGAAAAGAATTTTTTGTACGTGGTGAAATTAAAACTCATATAAAAGCTACAAAGCATAAAATTAAAAATTAAGGTTTGGTTTGGTATGAGATAGGTAGTTTTAGTAGTGTATATAAGTAAATATATATGTAGTAGAATATATATTATATCTAAAAATAGTCAATCATCTATTTAATAAATAATATATATATTAAGAAATAAAATATAGTTTGAACCAGATCTGTTAAGTAAACTTGTAAGCACCAAAAAAATACATAAGTATATTCGGACTCAGAGCAGTTTGTATAAAATTTGGAGTCTGAGTCTGGTCTGATCCTGAACCGGACCCAAACTGGACCTAGTCTGATTCTAAACTGGACCTGAACCGGACCTAATCATATGTTGTTTAAGTCCCCCCAAAAAAATTTTGAATTTGTTATATTAAACAAAGAATTAAATTGGAATAGCCTAATCATTAATAAAGGCAGAAGAAGAATAATAATCCGATCACCCTACATATAATGATTATATCTTCCTTAAAGTCTATCATTAAACACGAATCCCTTAATAAAACACTCATCTCACATAACTTATGTAGTGCTCAAAGCTAAACCGCATATACTCACTTATCGCTCTTCCAATTCTGGGCACTACAGGGGTAACACCCAAAATTCCAGGTCGTAATGCATCAGAGCTAAACTGGCAAAATTATCAGCTGGGAATTTTTTATTTACTAGCCAGTATTCTTTTCCAGTACCACATTTTATATTTATAAGATATAAATAGTAATATATATATTTATTATATATGTTAGCATATATAATATGTATAAATGGTAATGTTTTTTGATTTTATGTTGCATTTAGTAATAATCTTGTATCGTAAAAGTTATTGGTATAGGTTAATTTGTATAGAATAAAGTATATATTAAAAATATATATAATGATATATGTATATGGTTACTAGTGTTAGTAGTTGAATCTGGTATAATAGATTACTTGAGGTAATTGCTTATAATTTGATCTAAGGTTTGGAGTTCTTTATTGTACATAGGTTTTCTAATATATAGTAATTTGTAATTAAAAACTTTTATGTTTTATATGATAGAAAATATAGAAAGTATGAAAGTAATAGCTAATTAAATAAAATAATTTCAGATTTAAAAATATTTAAGTTGCATTACAAATAATTTTATTTACTATAAGTATAAATAAAATGCTATTAGTATCCTTGGTAAAGACCAAAATTTAAAATCTATATTTTGAAATAATTTTTCAAAAACTAACACTTATACTATCGTATATTCCCGAAAATAAGCTACTCCGAAAATAAGCTACTCCCCTGGTTTTGATCAAAAAACATAAAAACTTGTTATACCTGAAAATAAGCTACCTTACCTTTTTTGAGACAAGACATTAATAAAATTATTAATTCTGAAAATAAGCTACCCTCTTTTACCGTTGCTACTAGAGAAGCAATTCGGATATCCACTAATTTAATTTAATTATAAAAAATTCGGATACCCAAATATCCGTTAAATTTTAAATAGAAAAATGGATAATGCATCTCTAGCGCATATATGCAATGGTAGGAATAAAAACTAAAATTCTAGTTATTTCCATAGTAGGAAATAATGGGAATTTACTTCTTATTCCCACCATTGCATATATGCACATGCTCATGATACTTATCCACTATCCACTCATTATTTACCCGTCCATAAAATCGTCTATTCAGAAATGAAAAAAAAACAAAAGTAAATAAATTAATTAAATTAAAACTAACAATAATATAAATTAAAAAATATATATATATAATTTAAATAAATAAATAAATAGAAACCATAAAATAAAAAAGACATACATACCGATATAATTTATATAAAAGCGAAAAATAAAAAAATAATAAAACTAAACAAACAAATAAAAATAAAAAGATAAAGAATTAATAAAAAAGATAAAAAAAACGAAAATAAAAAAAATTAAAAAAAAATAAACGAAAATAAAAAAAATTTAAAAACAAATAAAACGAAAAAAACAAGTTTAAAAAAAATTAAAAAAACGAAAATAAATAAAACAAAAAAAAAAGTTTAAAAAAAATAAAAAAAATAAATACAACGAAAAAAAAAAATAAAAAATTAAAAAATTAAAAAAATAAAAAATTAAAGAAAAAATATGATAAAAAAAATTAATAATAAAAAAAAAATAGCGATTATTTTTAANAATAAAATAAAAAAAAACTAAAAAAAAAATAAAATAAATAAAAAAAAATATAAAATCGATAAATAAAAAAAAATTACTGGTAAATAAAAAAAATAAAAAAAATTACCAGTAAAAAAAAAATAAAATAAATATAAAAATAAAAAAAAATTATCGGGTTGGGTTTATAAACCTAAAGTAAACCTGATTATTTTTTTAAAATATTGATGTACATATATGCTTATCATTATCGTTTTTTAACTTATCAGATTTATTTTAAGTTAAAAAATGATAATGATAAGATAATTTAATAATAAAAAAAAAATAGCGATTATTTTTAATTAAAAAAAATGCCGTATGTGCCAAATCAGGTTTGCTTCGGGTAAATAAACAAAAAAATATATATAAAATTATACTTCCGGTTTTATAACCCGAAAATAAGCTACCTCTCTATTAAGCGCAAATTTCTTAAAAAGCCATAACCCCCAAAAATAAGCTACCCCCAGTTTTTTTTACTCAAAATCGTCCAAAAAAAGGTTGCTTATTTTCAGGAATATACGGTACTAAATAAAGTATAAGAGTGTTATTTTGAATTTTGGTTCAAATACAGTATTTATTATATTGAATTAAATATATTGGCAAGAGTTAGATTAGCACAAATAAAAAGATAAAAAGAGATAAAAAAATTATTTTAGATACTTTAATTAAAAAGAATAGATATGACCTATTATATAGTAAAAAAATGCTAGTAAGCCAAAAGTATTTTTGAAAAAATTTTTTCCAAATTATATTTGATATTCTAATGATATAAAGTAGATAAGATAAAGATAGTTTGTATTGTGATAGAGTATTGTGATATCTATTATGGATATTGTAAAAATTTAGTTAAAAAATTTGTATGTTATTCTAGTAACAATAAAAGGTGAGTTAGTTATATTGGAAGTATTATTTTTTATTATAAAAGATTTTGTTACAAACTTACTTGTATATAATACATAATTAAGGTTGTTAATTTAGATTGAAATATTGATTTCTATTATGAATTACTAAAAAATCTTTGTTTTAAAAACCTCTTATTATTTAGTAACTGCAGAATGTAAATCAAGAATATTATTAGTTATTATAAAAAATTTTATTACAAAACTTACTTATTATTATAAATTAGCTATTGTGGTTTATATAGTTTTACTATAAAAAATTTACTACAGAACTGATGATATATATATAGTTATAGAATTAGCTATTGTGGTTTATATAAAAAATTAATGCAAAACTTGGTAATAATAAAAAAGATGAGTTAAAATTATTGTAATTTTTATCATAAATTATTTAAAAAATTTGGTTACAAACCTACCAACAGATCATATGTTTTAAGATTAAGTTTGTATTAAAATTATTATGGTTTCTATGAATCACTATAAAATTTTTATACCAAACTTGTTTGCTATTCTAATAATTAGTTAGGATAAGTTAGTTATTATTATCATGAGCTACTAGTATAAACTTTACTATTTTGAACATATATTTTAGTTAATTTAAAATTAAAGATACAAAATGCACATAATGAACAAAAGTTTTTTTTTTTTAATATTAAAGTGACCACTTAGGTACCCTAGCATTATTGGTCCAAGCAGGTTGGCCCAGTCAATATGACTGTGCCACATTAGGGACCCTAGTTTTATGCGATGCGATGCAATGCGCATAATGAGCCAATTTTTAGCATCGCATATGCGAAGCATAATTTGGCCCAAATCGCATAATAGTAAATAGTGCCTGTGATTGATCATTTTTAATATAAAAAATTTTGAGCGCAATTTTTTTTATATATGTTGTCGATCCTTGCATCAGATAATACCCGGCCTAAATTAGATTAGTGTTGGGATAAAATTACGACAAATTTAGCAGTTAGTTTAGGCCAGTTGTTGCCGATCATTTAATGCTGGTCAATTGATAGTCATTTGATTCAATCTGACGCAAGTTTTAATCTGAGGCACAACATATATATACATTCAAAATTCTGAAAGAAATTGACCAATCCAGATTGAGTATATTTATCACGTGGTTAATAGTAAAAAAAATCGCATAATTTAACATAATTTTATGATCATTTCGTATAATTCTAAACGTAAAGCATTAGCCGCATAATTTGAACCAATCGCATCGCATAATTTGCATTTTATTTCGCATCGCACTAGGGACCCTATGCCACATATTACATTTGTATAACGAGAGTACAACTAGCCACATGTACAACTTTTGGTTATCTAATTTAAGTAGTCTGCCCGAAGGTTCTACACTAAATGCCATACCTGCAACCCAACTAGGGGATTGCCTATTTAAACTCTCTGGCTTCTACCCATGTTCAATGTTCCTTCCAATATACTCTTTCAAGTAATTCACTATTAAAAGTACTCTGAGGCTTTAGCCAAACACCTATTGGAGGGCATTTGCCCTTGTGGTAAACCTGGTAGAGTGATACCTGTCCCCCACAGGTACTCACCTACACTTTCGGTAACTAACGCATTCACCGAGGCAAACAACTTGCAGTTAGGGGGTTACTCTGCAACCGCTACTATTACCTACTACTGCTCTTGTGGAGTTCACTAGACCCTAGTACCCGGTCAGTTACTCTTTGGATCCTTTTCCCCAATAATCCCAGACTACCAATCCAGTTGGCCCGGAAGAATCGGTCTGCCAGGCTTTAGGTGCCTAAGGTCTCCCTTTCCTTGGTTCATGCTTCTATAACACATGACCTTTTTCTCCGGTATGACTCTGGCAGCCAGGTTGGTGGGCCCCCTTTGCCATAGGGGCTCTTGCCCGTCCAGTTTTCTGGTCAGTCACCGCTAAGATCTTTTTCCCCGGTACCGTCGAAAGTCTAGCTACCTCTCCACTCGGAACTTGCCAAATGGGTTTCTGTTTCTCTGGTTCCTTGGATTTGTCTGTGTAATGAGACACAATTTCGCCTGAAAGCTCCCATTCAAGATGGTAACCAAGAACTACAGGTAGTGTACCCAACCGATCGACAAGACACAGTTACCGGAACACAGGTTTATTTTTCAAAAGCGTCGCTAGTGGGATTTGAACTCTAGATCTGCCACTTGGGGGTGACAACTTACCAACTTTCCTAAGTCGCCACACCCTAAAAGTTGTTTTTTTTATAAGTGCATATTTTGAAAATAAATAATATTTTACTATGTTAATTATAAATCAAAAAAATAAATGAGATTCTTTGGTTTTAATTTCAATTATTTAATTTATAATTTTGACAGAAATAAATGATGTATTATTTTCAAATAAGTTTTGTATTAACTTTATTCCATTTTTTGATAAATTTAAAATAATAATTCTTTAGCTATTTATAAAAGTCTCTAAATACTCCCATTTCATTTTCCAATTTCAAAATTTTTGATATACAAAATATTTTTTTTTTAAAGAGAGGTCTATCCTCTAATACTTTATTAGATTTATAAATTATACATAGATATACTACATGTAGGAATATACTAATTTATTATGAAGTAGAGATAAGAGCTACTTTACTCTCGACCTAATTCTTTACTAGAATGGTCGTAGACCTCTAGATTGTGAGTATATGGTTAGAACAATGATTGTTTGTGGCAATAAGTTTATTTATTGCAGTGTCTATTCGATGAGGAGTTGGTAAGGGTGTTTTCGTAAACGTTGGAGGTGAAAGCAGAGAAGGAGGGGGAACTACATCAGTATGTCGAGACATACGAGATGGAATTTATATTTTCTTGTAGATGAACTCAATAATGTTGTAGTGAAGTAATGGTGTTAGTTTTATCTTCAGGTATGAAGAAGCGAAAGGAGCTAGCGTTCTTTTTGTGATTATCCCTATAGGCATTTTCTTTGAGACGTGTAGTTCGAGATAAGATTGGATGAAGGTCTCAGGATTTTCTAGTGGTTTCTCTTCTTTTCTTGCGATTTTGGTTAAAATTCTTCTGAGTTCTGTTTTGAAATTGAAGGGGTTAGAGATGCAAGTTAGTAAATGGGAATAGTCCTCAGGTCCTGAGCAGTGTATAAAATAGCATGATAAAAATCTGGATCTACCGTTTTTTATATTGCATATACCGGTATTTTAAAATTGGGCCGGTGCAACAAACAGTGCATGATCCGGAATTTTTTGAAGTAACCGGTGCATGTACCTATGTCCCCCAATGATCTGATGATCATTTTCTACTAATGCAGGATTTTTTTTTGAACTGGTATTTTTTGGTGCATGTACTGGTAAATTAAAATTTTTATTTTAAACACTGGTCCTAAGTAGCATCTTGGGCATAGGTAGTTCAGATAGTTTTTAGAGTTGTGAAGATGTAGGAGAAGGGATGTAGGTAATTCTTTCGCAAGTAATTTCACTTTGAAGTTCTTCAAGTTAAATAATGCCGAGTTGGTGTACAGTGCCTTTGGTTTATCATTATAGGATATAGTTGCAAGAGTAACGCTCCAGTCGATATCGTCTAAGCAGGTTTCTCATAAATTTATTCTTTGCTAGTTATGCCATCGTATAAGATTAGTAGTTTGGTGTATAAGTTTGATTGTTGATTTTAAAGAGTGTGAGATGGCTGAGCCATTCAAGAAAGGTGTGTAGCGATTGTATAAGAAGTTCTGTGGGGTTGTGTTGAGTTGGTATGGAGAGAGAGGATTGACTATGATTAAATCCTTGTTGTATATAGTATTAATTTTCTTTTCGCCAATTATTGCTGCGGTCATGCACAGTAGGAGGGGCCATTGTGTTTGATCTAGTTGGAGATGTTGTAGGAAGTGGGTGTCAGTAGCTTGTGTGATAATGGTGTGAAAAGAAGAGTTGTAATTATTTCTAGCTTCGCAGAATTATGGGTAGTAGAGGCAATAAAGGTTAGTAAAGTTAGAAGAGTAGTGATTTTTGAGGGCCAAATGTTGTTGTAGCAGCTTATTATTGGTCCATTAGTTCCGATCTGACCAGTAGCAATAATTTTTTATTGGTTGAGCAGTTGTAGTTTTTTGAGATGAGATATAATGTTAGGTTCTTCTTTTTAAAATTGGTAGATACTAGAGTCTCCCATATTTCCATTGGTGGTTCGTCAAATGCCATAAGGGGTCTTTGTATTCTAGTAAGACGTATGTTAGTTGTTGTTATTTTCTTTTGATGTAGTTGTTGTAATAATTGCTTGAAGTCTTCTATGTTCGCATATATCGTAAGTTTATAATTAACTTGTAGGTTGTGGATGTAGTCTTTATCTAATGATAGATAGCAGAATCGATGTTGTGAGCTCCTGTTTGGGAGTGAACATCCTGTGCAAGCATTTAGTATTTGGTTTCCATGGTATATAAAGTGTTTGCCGTATACTGTTTTTCCATTAGGGTTGAATATTTTGATTATTTCTCCATTGTAGGTTATAGCCTAACCCTTTCTCTTTGATGACCATGGGGTTAGGAAAGGGTTTGAGTTGTTTATATTTAGGGTAGATGTTGCGAAGGAGATAATTAAGTCTTGTATAAAATGGAACCACTTTGGTATTCTTCCACGGGGTTTTTTCTAATGTTGTAGTGGAAGGTCGTCCAATCGAGTAAATTGTTATTTGTTGAATCTAGAAATTGTTCTGTACAGTTTATGTTGTGGTAATTTAGCATTTCTTTTAGGTAGATACATCTAGAGTTTGTAAGTAAGAGTTAGTTGAAAGAGGTTCCCCGAAGTGTGGTGGGTATGGGCCAGTTGTTAAGTGATCATGTAAATTTTATGTTTAATTTGTGGATTGCCATTATAGATTGTCCGGTGAAGTGAGCGTGGAATTAGTAATTAGAAAAGATTTGGAGGGATTAACTTTTATGTTGTTCAGTTTGTAAAAGCTAGTTGCAATATTTAATATTTCAGTAAGAGCTTGTTTATTAGGAGCAAGCCAAAGGGAATCGTCCATGTATGCCATAACAGGTGTGTTGAGCATGGCGGACATTTGTTTTAATTGGTTAAAAAAGTAAACAAGTAAACAAATATGCAATATAGATCCTTATATAAATTTAGATATTTAATATAATATAGTATTTTTAATAAGGGCTATGACAAATATTATGTTACTATGAGGGTACCCCGTGCTATGTTATTTTTTTAATTGTTAGCTAATAGTTATAATTTTATTAATAATTTTTGTAGTTATGCTAGGAGAATTAAGTGCAACGATTATATATCAGACTGTGCAAACAAATATAATTGTTTCTCGTAACCTGGCCGGGTGCCTTTTTCGAAAAAATTAAAATTTTATACTTTGTATACATCGTTCCCTCCTCCTCTTGTCTAACATAGCATTACTGGACGGCCAATCAGGATGTTAGCCGTATAGCGTAGTTTACAAGGTTGTCTTGTAATACTGCCTATCAGACGATAACCATATATGTATACAGTCTTCGTGGCCTGATAAGACGTCAGTTATATATGCAGCTCTTGTGTCACTGAACATTATCATGTGCTTAAAATCTACTGACACAGGGCCAGTAGATTTAAAAATTAATAATTGTGTAACACATTAGACTTTGAAACAATAGTATAATAGATTTTTCATTTTTTTTGGCGTATTAAATAATGAAATACTTTTGCTATGTTCCCAAATATATAAAATTTGAAGTCTGAAGTGTGCGCACCATATTATAAGCTGTAACATTATATGTCTAGCCTTTAAAGGCTTTTAGTTTTTGTTAATAAAAATCCAAAGACATACCTGAAGATCTTGGCAAAGAAATATTTGAAAGAGCAAATGTGATAAAGATGAAAAGAAAGCATTCGAATGTCGTCAAAAATCAGCAAAACTGAATAAGGCAGATATAGCATATATAGTTGGACATTGCGAATTGAAGACGAGGTAGATGTTGAGGGTAATGTCAGGATGATATATGTTGAACGAATCAATAAAGTCGTTAAAAGCATTAAACAAAGTAGTGCAATAATGGCGTGTAAAATGGATGTTAGTAAAGAGAAAATTGATAAAAACAAAATAAAGAATGCAATGGTTAGTTTGGTAAATGATAAATTTGCGAAATGAACGATAAAAATTTTGAAAACTCACTTGAACCGGATTTTTAAGTGGCCCACAAGATTGAATCTGTTGATAAATTATAGAAAATAAACTGAATAAGATCTTGAAATGGTGAAACCAAAAGTAGTTGATGTAAATGAAGATAAAGGGAAAGATGCAAATGTCACCGAAGTTTGTAAAAATGGTACGATGTCTAATCTTTTGTGTTCATATGATTATGTCGCAGGTGTATAGGCATATTGAAACTTTGGAGATGAAGTTTCTGGAAATTTAACTGATGACATGAGTAAATCGAATACTCGTGGACTTTGTGGTGCTAGTGAAGTACCTGAATGATACTCTAGTCCAAAGGCATTATAAAGTGAGTGACTTTTCTCTTTCTTCTTATAATAAAGTTATCGTCCATCACAAGTGTTCTGCACTAATTATTTTGTTTATGTGATGAGGAAATGGAGGAAATTATTCAAATTATTACAAACTGTGAGTATTAATACGAACATATCGTATTATTACTATGGGTGTTTAATTGTTTATTCAGTAAGCATAAATTTTGTAACTTTTAAAGATATATGTTTGCGAATATTTAATGAAAATAAAAAAAATTCAGTTGCGCTTTGCTATTTTTGATTTCCATATCAAAAATCGTAATCAGAACATTGGGAAATTTAAATTAAGATGATCGGTTATCGTTATGACAATTACTATTTTAAATCTGTAACTATAAAAGCTAGTTTTTTGCTTAATACCCTTTGTTAGGCTTATATGTTTGTTCGAATCTGATGAACCTTTACTTTCACATGTCCATCATGAATGACAACTAATTCAAGGCTTAAGAACCTGGTTAATTAGCATCTGCCAACACTCATCCAAGTCTGTAGTATCTTCTAGCACTTATCCAAGTCTGCAGTACCTGTCTACATTGTGTAATACCTGCATATGCTGTAGTACCTACCTGTCTACGCTGATCCAAGTTGATCTTAAATTTTATACAAATGGTAAGTTTTATTAAATGTTTAAAGCAAAGTTTTATTTGTTTAAAAAAAAAATAACAACAAATTAGCTTTATATTAGAAAAAAGAAAATCAAATGCTAAAACCCGTGGTGGTTACTTGCCTATTGATCAGAAAATTGATGAAACAATCGATTCCTGTATTGCTAAAAATATACGTAAGTCCGGGTAAAGGCACTGAATACTATAGATCAGTGTTGTCACTTGGACGTTTTTTGGACATTTTGGACATTTTTTCAAATTAGAATTACTTGAAATTTTATTAAGATAATCTATTTTAATTTTTTCACCAATGAGTCCAGCACCTAAAAAAATATATAATTATATATTTTTTAAATTACTTTATTGATTAGTTAAACATGGGACATAGGCTTGGACGATTTTGGACAATCTTGAACATTGGACAAAAAACATAGTATGGACACGTCCAAGTGACAACACTGCTATAGGTGCCAAAATGCAGTTTTTTTTATTGGGAAAATTCTGTTCTAATAAGTCTTTGTGCAACTCAAAAAAATTTTGCCCTAATAAGTTTTCGCGCAACTATAATAATTTTTAAAAAAATTCTGCCTTAATAAGTCTTCGCACAACTATAACAATTCAAAAAAAAATTTTTGACCTATTAAATCTTTGTGCAACTATAACAATTCAAAAAAAAATTTTCTGCCCTAATAAGTTTTCGCGCAACTATGACAATTCAAAAAAAAATTATGATCTAATTAGTTTTTGCGCAACTATAACAATTTTTAAAAAAAATTCTGCCTAATAAGTATTCGCACAACTATAATTTAAAAAAATTCTGCCCTATTAAGTCTTCGTGCAACTATGACAATTTAAAAAAAAACTCTGATCATAGTAAAAAAAACAAATAAAAATATATATTTAAAAATTTTATTTTATAACATTATACAATAACAACCTGGGCTTTTAACCTTAATATGTTACGAGAAACAATTAATTTTATTTGCACGGTCTTATGGCTTTTTTGGCATGATTGACAAAATCAGAATTATCATCATTGGGAACTAATAAATAAACAAAGGATTTTGTTTTTGCTTTGCCACCCAACAAAAAGTCTTTATTCTCCTTCTTCTTTCATAACTTTGGCAAGTAATACAACGATAAGAAAGCCTTTTACCACAAATCTGACATTCTAATAATTCTGGCTGTCGTGGTGGGTAAAATTCTTGATAGTGTTCAGGACATAAAAGCATTGCCCCAGGATGACTATGCCCCTTTGGCTTTTTTTTTGTTTTCTTTTTCCCACCTTATTTTTGCGATACTTTTTAGACTGCTCTCTCATTCACTGCTTGCTAGCCCTCAAAATTTAAAGGTCAGGTTAGATATTCTCTGCTATTATGTTTTGAGCTCATTTTTTTTGGCTCCACGGGCTTCATCAAGTAAATGTCAGCATATGGGCTGATTTATGGAATTGCCAATAACTTATGATATACTAATCTATTTTTGAATAATTTTATCACCAAAATGTTGGTCTCGATGAGACGGTTCTAATGAATCCAAAATCATCAAAATCCAATTACAGGATCCCAAGATAATTAAGTTTTGTATAATTTTACTATTAACTTTTACTATGTAGACAATCAACGTATGGATTGGTTTTACTATGTAGACAATCAACGTATGGATTGGTTTTCATATATGAAAACCAATCCATACGTTGATTGTCTACATAGTAAAAGTTAATATAAAATTATACTAAATCTTAATTATCTTGGGATCCTGTGGTTGGATTTTGATGATTTTGGATTCATTAGAACCGTCTCATTAAGACCAACATTTTGGTAATAAAATTATTCAAAAATAGATTAGTATATCAAAAGTTATTGGCAATTCCATAAATCAGCCCATATGGATTTTTTGCCCTATTGTTTAATTTGAGGGTGGTTTCAGGTGACATAAAATTTCCATATCAAAAAAAAACAAGAGTAAAGTAATAATTATCTTATCCCTCCTTACCTATTTCGGCTGCTGGTTCATGCTCATTTTGTAAATTATCTAATTTCGTTTGAAATATGAGAAATTATTTGCGGAGTGAAAAAAAGACATATTTTAAAGTCAGTCTTAAAATCTCCAATTCTCACAATAATTACCAAAGCCTGAAAAACTAAATAAGGCAGTGTGAAAACGGGTTCGTATTATTTCGCCAACAATCACTTCACTGATATAACATTTTACCGACAAATACTCACTAACAAATTCATTTTACCAACAGTTTGTTTCACTGAAGTTCATTTTACCGACAAGTTTTTTTTCAAAAAGCACCCTAACTTTAGCCCTAATTCTACCTAATTCTACCCTGACCCTAACGACAATAACCAGAATTACTTTGTCAATGAAATGAGCTTTGGTGAAATAAACTGTTGGTAAAATGAATGTGTCAGTGAATAATTGTCAGTGAAATGTTATGTCGGTGAAGTGATTGTCGATTAATTGATTGCCACCCTGTGAAAACATATGCTATTACGGAAAAAAAAAAGATTTTAATAATTAGATTACTACTATCGCTATGAAAATCTCTATGAATATATTCTTTTACTATCTAACAACGTTGCAGAAAATACAGAGCCAAATCTCTCTTTATCAATCATTAATATTTTTTAATCTATTAAAAGGAATTCATTCAATTATATCATATTCCGTAACCTTAAATGAAATTCCTTAATGCATCATCGATATTCCTATTTCCACTTAAACCAATTTTAAAAGTAAAACATTATAACAAAATGCCAAATTTATATAACAATAATACTTACAAACTCAAAATCTATTACTAACGTAGACCTGAAATAAATATATTTAAGTTCTTAATTGTTTAATACTAAATAAAAATATAAGAAATATATTAATTCTAAAAAATAAAGAATGCTTACCCGTTATGACTTCTATACTCTGCTAATTTAAAAGTCTTCATTGTTTTTAGGATTGTGTTCATTGGTTTTTACATGTTTAATTATATTTTCTGGGTGAGTTAATTAATTTAACATGTTATTTGGGGCGTTGAGTTTGAAACAAAAAAAAGTTTATATAACAGTTAACACCCATTAACTTATACATTGTATACATATTACGGTATTACTTGCTTGAATTTGCCCTTTAAATAAAGTTTTTTGAGATATTTGATCTATACTGATCTTTTTTTACAGAAGATGTGCAAAGAGTTAAAGAGTACTATAATATGTTTTAAAAAAATTTTATTATGTAAAACTACAAGTTGCCAATTGACGATATGGTTATTTATAGTAAGGGTTACTTTAAAAATTTTTTTTATATTGTGTAATCCAGTGATCTTTAAGCCAATCAAATCGAATATTCGCTACGCTGGTATATTAATTAGTTTCGGTGGGTTGGTCTGGATTGTACCGGAGTAGCCAGTGAGTTTCTTGTATATGGTTGAGATAAGAGGATCGTAATATATTTTCCAGAGTAAGGAGAGAATGTTTCTCTCTGGTCGATTCTATCTATTACTGGATAGGGTTCTGTGAAGCCAAGGTCTGTGATAACCTAGTTGGTTCGGTTGGATAGTACGTAGACTAGAAGATCGGTTATTGTTTCTGGAATTTTTATTAGCCGAAGTGCTTTGGCTAGTGTGTTGATATGGACAGAGTCGAAAGCTTTTGACTTGTCCTGTGAAAGTGCCCAAATCTCTTTTTGATTGATAGAAGCATTCTCTAGAATTTGTGTTAACTGAGATACTGGGGTTAACGTAGATTGATAGGGGAAAGCTGCGAAGTTCATTGGAGAGAGTATTTCATGCTTCATTATGATCAAAGTTAATCTAGTAGTCAAGATTTTTGTAAAGCATTTCCAAGTGTGATTGATTAAGGTGATAGGTCATATGGTGCTGAGGTTGTATTTGTACTCTGGCTTTTTTGGGATTGGCCAAATATTCGCTTTTAGCTATTGTTGCTTTAGACGTATGCAATTGTTAAAAATTTTTAGTAGTGGAGATAGTGTTAGGTCAGAGAGTTGTTGTAGGATTTCATTGAAAATAGCTAACAGTCCAGTTGCTTTATTTTTAGGAGCATTGCTTATGGTTTCTTTTAATTCATCAAGTGTAATGGTATTTGTTAGGGTGTCGTAGATTGAGGGATCGATCTCGGTTATAGGTGAATAGGCTTCTTCCTAGTCCTTTTCCCATAGTGAGTTTTGTGGATTTAGTCTTGTCCAGATTTTGAAATATGATTGAACATGTGCTTTTATTTCAACTTTATCGATTAGGGAGGATTATTTTATCGGTGCGTACTAGTTCAGGTCTTTGCTTCAGAATGCTGTCGAGCATTCTGGTCGTGTTTCCTTGAAGTCATTATAGTGCCGGTTGACATAGTAATCGATCTTCTTGCTTTGCTCTTGCAGTTTTTCCAGATTACAGGCAGTCCAAATTGTATGACGGATTTGTTTTAGTTTAGGAATAGTTGTCAGTAGGGAAATCTAAATCTGATTAAGTAATAGGGTGATTTCTAGTTCAGCAAGGGTAGATGCAGTAGGAATTTATTGCATGTTTTCAGGCAGCAATTAAAAGATTTAGTGGTTAGTAATCGTAAATATTTGTTTATGGATTTCAGAGCCAAATGTAAGTTAGTTGCTTTTAGTGATAGGGTAAAAAACTTTTTTTGCTAGTAAATGTGTATGGGACATGTTTGTTGATCATTCGTTTAATTACTGATGTCCAAATATTCCAAGTTTTGTTTAAGTGTTGAGTATCCCAAGTTGAGTCTTCTGTGGGTATAGCTTGCGAGAGTAATGCGTCAGTTTTAGTAGAAAAGTTTTCATATTTTTTCTTTGCTATTTTGCTATATTGATATATTTTTCATTTCTTCTTTTTGTTTCGCTAAGTTTTTTGTTTGCAAATTTCTATATGCCAAGTTGTGGAGATAATCTTGTGGTCACTACCAGATATATAATCAGCGGTAGTAATGGTTGGTTTATCTATATCTTGAATTAGATCAGAATTAAACCAGATATCATTAATCTGGCTAGAGGTGTTTGGTCCCACCCAACTGGGTTTCGTAATATTGTGGAAGGATAGTAGGCTGATTGCATATATTGTATTGAGGTTATTGAAGAGTGAAAATTTCTTGTTCCTGAACTAGTTAGCATTTAGGTCGCCAAGAAGGATCATGTTCCAATTCTTGTTTTTCACTTCCAGGAACCAAGTAAATACTTTCTCTTGGGTTCGTTTGTTAAGTTGGGGGTGGCTTGTGCTAGCTGGCAGGTAAGTGGGGATTATGCGAGTTTTGTTATTTGAGAAGAAGAAGTTGACGTAGACTGCAGTGCCTGGTAGGGTTTTGATATCATGAATGTAAAGTTGGAGTTGGTTATAGACTATAAGCGCTGTACCCAGGCCAGGTCCTGAGTGAGGTTGTAAGTTGATCGCATAATTAGATGTATAAAAGGAATATATTGGGTTGGTCAGATTAGTGGCTCTCAAATCAGTTAATTTTGTTCCCGTTAGTGAGATTATGTGGAAATTAGCCTCCATGCAATAATTTATCCAACTTTGTGCTTTTCGAGTCTCAAAAGACCTTGTATATTGTAGGTAGCAATGTTGAGTTCTGTGTCAATAGGTTGTGAAAGAAATTTTTCAGCCTGTGGTTTCATTATAGTTAGTGTACAGTTTTTGTCTTTATCACCTAAAGTGGGAGAATATGTGTTTGAAAAGAATGATTGTGAAGTTTGTGGATCGAAGGTGGTGGGTGTGGGAGAAGGAAGTTCTCTATTAGTGGTAGTTATACTTATTTGAGAGGTAAGTAGTTATCAAACATGTTCCAGCTGGGCGCCAGGAGATCTGGTACATGAATAAATGATGTTGGAAAACTATAGAAGCGGAAGTGTTTGCGCAGGACTTCAATCGTGGGTGTGATGTTATTGTATTCTTCAACAGGGAGTTGTAAGTGTTAACATTCTTCAACTTGGGCAATAGCAGCAGTTGCCAGTTCTAGGTCAGTTGCTAAATTGGGTCTTCCGTTTATGTTATCTATAATTTTGATCCAACTCTCTGGTATATGGTGAAAATAGTAGTGCAGCGTAACTGTCTAGAGGTTTCTACTAGTGACTTTGAGGACCTAATCAGGATAGTTATGTTTACTTTGTCTTTGTCGACCGAATTGTAGACATTAGGTAAACTGTGTAGATCTGTTGGGTTTGCGATCATATAGTGTAGGGGGATAGGCCAATTGAAATTTGTATCTGCCTTTAATCTCTTTGATGAATTCTTTGGCTAATCCATCGTTGGTGATCGGAATCTTAGTTGTGTTTTGACCTGATATGGGTCTGCAGGCAAGTTAGATTTTTGTATAAAAAAGTCATTAGGAATACGTTTGAAGGAGTAGTACTCCCTTAGCAGTTGACCAAATTGCATAGTTCTGTACTGTCTTTGGGGTCACAAGGGAAAAGATGTCTGACTGCAGAGTTCAGTGCTTGTAGAATTGTAGGTAGCTTTTTTTTCTCTGCAAGAAGTTGAAAGAATTCTGCAGGGATCTGTTCAAAGCTGTAGTATATTTTCAATTTTTGACAGTATTCTTCTAGGCGTTTATGTGTTGCCCAGTCGGTGATGGGAAATAGGTCTCGGACTAAGGAGTGCAGTTCTTCGATTTTGTTTGGTAGAGGCATGATGGAATGCTCAAAGTAAGTGTCAGGAAGTTGTTCGAATTTGTATATCTTTCGTAGTGATGCTAGGGTGGCTCTGGTGTTTCTTCTATCGAATAATAAAAGTGAGTATGGTAGTGCAGCGAGTATTTCACTATCTATGTCCTGGAGGTGCGCTAGGAGTGGTACCAGTATGTTTTCATGTGCAGAGTAGAGAAAAGTACAGGTTTGTTCAAATGTAAGCTTAGAAGTAATCTTTGCCAAGTTTAGACAGTAGTAGATATGTCTGGCGCAGTCATGGAGCCTGAGCAATAGAAAGTTAAGGTTGTATAGAAAGTCTACTACTAGTTTAATTCTTAGTTTTTTATAGATCTGTTGGTGGTTTACTTTGTTGACAAATCGAATCTTGTTGTGGCGTCGAAATTTTTCTAGTACCATTTCAAATAGTGATTCAAATTCTTTTTGGTGTGTTGGTGCTGCATTTTTGTCTCTAGTAAATGATCTAAAAAAGGCGGTATCCATATATTGAATCTTTTGGTTAATTGTAGCTGGGATGTTGAATCGAGTGGGCGTTGAACATAATTTGTGCGACAAGAATTGTTGTAATTTTTCAGATGAGTCGAAAGCTTCGATGATCGTTTTGTAATTCCAGGAACTGTTGTCAAATGTGAGGTCTCGTCGTCCAGCTACAATCTTTAAGGTCTCTGTGAGCCAATCTGTAGTTGTCCTTTTAACTGGAGCATGTGCTTGGCTATAAAATTTCCGAGGTACATCAGGTTCAATGGTGGCATTAGATTCAGTTTCCATGGCATCTGTATTAGCCAGTTTGGGTAATGAATCGAAGTAGATCTGTCGATTTTGCTGTTCGAATAGGTCGGCCCAGGGATTGGAGTTAGTAGATAGTTTGGCAAGGTCTGGTGTAGAAATATTTCTGGTTACCTGATCCAGATTGTTTACATTGAGTAGCGTGGGAATTGGGTCAGTCTGAATTGTTATCAAATTTCCCATGCTTGTTGTTGTATTTTGATATGGTGATGTCATCAATAGATTTATCGGAGGTAAGCTGAAATTGCCACTTTTGGGCAAATAATCAGGAGTAGAGGGAATTATATTGAGAGCAGGCTGGTATTGGGTTTTGACAAAGATTTATACCTAAAGTAGTATAGTATGAAGTATGAATATAGTTGAGTAGGATTATAATTGAGTATCATACTCACGTGTATAGTAAGGCTATCATACCGATTATACTTGTGCGTAGTAAAACTATCATACCGATCATACTTATGTGTATAGCGATAAATATGTAATTTAAAATTATGTATATATGACGATTAAAACATTGATTATTCATTGATATTAAATATAATAAAGAATAATCGATTACATATAATAATCACGAAGATTGATTATTACGAATATAGATTATTCAAATAATACGGTTTGGGATTCTCTTTTACTTACAGTTAAAATATGCTGTTTAAAAATATATATTTGAAAAGTTTGGGATTCTTGTTGGATAAAGATAATGATAATATAATTTTTACTATTCAAGTTATTGACGAAATTGAGATGATTTATGAAGAAGATCTTAAACGTCTTACGTTTGGAAAGCTTTAAAAGTTATGGAACTGTTGATGTAAATAACAGCTTATATGTATACTAAGAAATAAATAATTTAATTAAAATTCTAATTAAGGTAATAATTAATAGAGCTTGACCTTGAATGAAGAATCTGATGCTGAATATGATTCAGCAATTGCATAACAGTGACTAATTTTATGAAAGAATTAACATCTTATGTTGTTAATCATACATTAACACCTGTTGAGTATTCTGCAATAAGCCTTCAATATTGAAGGTTGTGAAGAGCCATTAGCTGCATTTAAAGAAGTAAGTAATATAATAATAACTTTTTAATCAATAAAATATATACTATAGTAATTTATTAAAAATTATTTACATTACATATAGAAATTTACATGAAAAATGATTTGCTCCTGAAATTAAAATGCAACGGCAGAAAAAGTGAATTCTATTTTTAATACATTAATGATATACAAAAATGTTATTGGTAAATAATTTTAAATATATATTAAATATAAATTAGTTATCTAAAAAGTAAAAATCTATATATTCTTTTAAATAGATTGGGCTCAATTTTATCAAAAACCTTATATCATTGCATCGCTTAATCCAAATATCTCAAAAGTTTCTAATAATGATTTGTATGACGGCACCTAATAGCA
>QKWP01000135.1:145350-165462 GCA_003550325.1 Gigaspora rosea | reverse complement strand
AAAAAAAAATTCCCACCGAAAACGCGCATCAAGGTGAAACCCATCTTTTAGTAAGGGCAAACACACTTCTTGGATTAAAAACCATCTTTTAGTAAGGGCAGACTCACTTCTTGGGTAGAATCACGCTAGAAACGCTAAAATAACAACCAAAACCCTGCTGAAAAATTGGGTATAACAGATAATATAAATTAAATATTAAACAAATACATACCTTTACGCCCTAGGTTACGTACATAAATAGGCTTATCTTGCATCGTGACCGTATCTCCGAAGGAATGTCATGTTCTTCCCAAGAAACTTATACAGAAAGTTAATATAATATTGTCAGTATATTTAATTCATATAGAAAAGCGATCCGGAGAAAGATAGGGAAAATTGTTAAGTATAAACTGAAAAAATTTCGCGTTTTTTATAAAATTCACGTTACACTTAAACAATCTAATGACTTCACTCGTCCCAATTTGTCAATCGGGACTCATGTCAATTTGCAGAAGTTAATCGTTGAGCACCCCATGCCCAATTTGTCGATCGGGACTCACTAGATAACAGATAACTGATAATCCGATAATCCAGGGAACTACTAATCTGTTACTCTAACTCTAACATAATTCTGGTCATGATCTACGTACCATTATGCGAATAGCTTTTTTTTTTATAAACAAGGTTCGGATGCAGTTGCAGTGAGCATCTAGCAGCATAGCAGTTGAGACTAAAAAATAACAGTCAATATTGCAAAACATAGATCTAATAAGCTCTGACTGATCAAAGACATTATGACGAATTTATTAACCCAAAATCTGAAAATTTGACTACAAATTCAATATAATAAATTTTTATGTATAATGTAATACGTCAAAAGCAACGAAGATGGGTTAGACATGTTATCAGTATAGATCAGAGGTCCAAAAAAATTTTTCAGGGGTCAGTATCATATGTAATTTGGCGCCTAAAATTTAATTTTAACGATCAGAGACTTGGACATAGTGATCAAATTTTAGCTTAATTTCATAAATTCGTCATAATGCAAAAAGCAAATAAACAATTATGATTAAAATACCAAGAAATCTGAATCTATCCACAAAATATATTTTAAATTGAGTCTTATACAGTGTTGTCATTGGACAATGTTTAAACGGATCTAATTTATATTAAACATTTAGACCATGTCCAATTTGTCCAAATAGTACAAAAATATGCCCAATCGTATTGCAGTAAAACCTCCATAAGTGCACTCATATAAGAGCAAAGTATTTATAGATAACACACACAAATTCTGGCTCAAATATATATATATACATATGATCTCTACAAATGCACTTTCTCTTATTGATTTTTAAGTGCACTTTGTTAGAGTTTGGTCCCAAGAACGTGCGCGCACTTATGGAGGTCCAACAATTTATTTGATAGATAGATTATTTTCAAACATTATACTTACTCAATTGAAGGTTTTTTAATATCGATATAAATTAATACTGTACAAAAAAATCAACAGTGATTTATGAATAAATTAGTTAAAACCTGAACTATAAATTGATTATATTATAAATTTAAAAATCACAGAGATTGTATCTGTATATTAGTGTTAATACGTGTAAAGATATTCCAGAAATTAATAATTTGCGAATGTGCAAAGCAGCAATAGTATAAAAACATAATATTTAGTTTCGAAACTTAATGGCGTGTTCCAACCATGAGCCAATACAAATAAGAGCTTGTATACGTTTTTCAGAAAGGTGTACATGCTACAAAGAGCCCTGATGAGTTTTGAGAATTAATATAAGAGTTAAGATCTATTTTGGAAGAAACCAAATATTCATAAAAATAGTTTACTAAATTTCGATCCAGCTGACAATGATGCCAATGTACTCCGAGGTATCCCGACCCGGAATTTTGGGGACCCTCCTGTATGAGAATAAAAATTATAAATACGAAGTTTATTATTAATATGAAGGTTTATAATAGTAATTAGCTATAGTTACGGCATATAATGTAATCGGCTCATAGCTCTAAATTGGCTCCACATAACACAAGCTGAACCATAGATCAGTTAAGCTAATCTGTAGTATAATTTATATTTATTTTGTTTGTATAGGTGAGTAATTTCAGTTATGATATGGTAGTAAAAAATAACTTTAACTATGATTTTTTATTACTACTTGATATTAAATTACAAATTTCAAAATTAATCAGCCTTAATACAAACCATCCATTTAAGATTAAACCATTACTCTAACATTACTAATACAAAACTATTAAATCCAAACTTATTATTGCACTAAAACAGAAAAAACACATCAACAATAAAATGAACATAAATCTATTCTATACATCCAATTCAAAAAAAACATTTTAGGATGATAAATCAAATTGAAAAACAAACAAGCTCCGCAGGCGCATGACTTGTTTCTAACAATAATTAATTTTCAATTTTCAATTCTATATCATTAACAGAATCATCACTTTCAGAAAGAGAAACTCCTACAACAGTTTCAATCAATTCATCTAAAAATTTTTCCTTTCTTAAATAACGATTAGTTTTTTCTTGATCTTTTTTCTCATATGTTTTTTTATAATTATAAATTGTAAAATTTTTTCCTGCATTTAACGAATAAATTTTATATTCACGATCAATTCTTTGTTTTTTTTTAGGATCAAAATAAATATTATATTTATATGAATGAGTAATTAAAAACCAATTTGCTTCTGGTGCTAGATCTTTTATAACATCATTTTTAAGAGTTACATCAACACAAGTAATTTCTTCTGGTACTTCAATTGTTCTTTCTTCTTCTTTATGTAAAAAAAATAAACGAGCATAATTTTCTTCTTTAGGTAAAGTTTCGATTTTAATTCTAAAAGGTAAGTCTTGAAATTCTTGAATATCAGAATCTTGTATTAATTCTTTTTCTTTATTTCTTTTGCCAACATTTAAAGAACCTGCCCTATGATAATTTTGATTCTTTAAAATTAATTATTAAAAAAACATATAATATAATCAAATAATTATTATTTCTTAAATTTCAACAATGTATTTTTTTTTAAAAAAAAATCTTTTTTTCGATGCGGAGACATTTTTTTTTACCTTAGAGATTCGATTCATTTGATTTTTTTGATTGATAATAAAATAAATATTTTTTTGCAAATAATCCGTTTTAAATGAAAATTTCAGAACTTTAATTCCGCAATAATTTTCGTATCTAAATTCCGGCACATAATAAACAAACAGGTGTTTTTCTTTTTTAATAGTTATACGACTTTATCCGATAATTTACGACGATAGTCGAAAGAGACAGTAGAATTTTCTATACAATTTCAGAACTTTAATTCCGCAATAATTTTCGTCCGGCACATACCAAACAAGCAGGTTTTTTCTTTTTTAATAGTTATACGACTTTATCCGGTAATTTACGACGATAGTCGAAGAGACAGTAGAATTTTCTATACATAGAAGAATACAGAAGAATGATTTTGATATTTTCTAACCTAAAATTTACCCCTGACATATGGGCGGATTTGTTTCCATTCGATTATATCACGTAAATGGGGGGTGGTCAATAGAAACCAAGCAAATTTATCTAATAAATTTGCTTGGTTTCTATTGACCCCCAAATCATAAATGTGATATTCGAGGATTCGTGATGTCTAAAAATAATTGACCAATAAAACTTTTTTGCAATCACGCATATGATAATCACAAAAAAAAACCTTGTTATAATACAGTGACAATTGTGACAGATCATAATGAAATCCAGATTAAAATGAAATGATAGTATAAAATCTCAAAAACTAAATTTTTTTTGGGGTGTATTTTTTAGGGTTAGAGGTTTAAGGTTAGGGTTAGTTTTAAAAAAAATTATAATAAACAAGTATTAATAGGTTTTAGAAGGCTAGCAGATTAAGTATAGAATGTAGATTTCATTTTAAATTATGATCTGTGACAATATTATTATTATAATTATGATGTGATGGTAGCATTTTCTCACGTGACCTGCAATTTTGAAGTGTATTACCAATTCACTCTAGTGAGAATGTGCATCATGTGCGTGATCTGCGTGTGATTCGTGAAATAGATAATTAATAAAGAATTTCTCTTATTTTCAGAATATTTCGTGTCTCCTAGCACTCTATCGATAAATAATTAGGAATTGGCCCACTTATATTAATGCAGGCCAGATAATCTCTTATTAAAAATCTCGCGGGATTAAGTACAGATCCCGCGCACTGCCAATCACTAAATACAGTATAATTTTTAATAATTAGAAATGTGCGAAGTACTTTACTCAATGAATCTAAGGCAACATTTCAATTAGTCAAAAATCAAATAAGTTAATTAAGCATATTACTATTTTAATAAATTAGATCTAAAAATATTAACTATCTTTTTTTTTAGAATTACTTTGCCTAAAACTCAAAACACCAATGAATTTTAGCACAATATTCTTTAATCGATCACAATAACTGCACAATTAATCGCAATTATTTGAGAAAACACCAATCACATTGAGGAGCTACTTGAGAACACCTTTAGATGGTAATCAATTTTTTTTTTTAACCATTTAGATTATTTAGCAAATTTATTGAGAAAGATGCTTGAGGATGATCTTAGAGTGTTCTCAAGCAGTTCTCTCTGTATGATTAGAAAGTAGCCGAGATATTGCTCAAATCATTGTGATTAATTGAGTGGTCAATGCAGTTAATCAAGAAATAATTTTTTTAAAAATTTATCTAAAAATTTTAATAAATTAGAGTAACTCTATCAAAACAAAAAGATGGAATGCACCTTCAGTTTTATTTACCAAAACGGTAACTCACTATGTTGGTTTATTCAATTTCTGACTAATTAAATTTTGTCTTCGATCCATTGAGTAAGGTTCTTGAGAATACCCTTAGTTGAATTATCTAAGCCATTTAGGGTACTCTCAAGCACCTACAGTAATAGATCGGTGCTCAAATTTTTAATTAGCGGAATATAATTAGGACGATCAAATGAGCTTGTCATCGCAATGAAAAAAAAAAGTCTCCGAACATCATAAGAGTTGTGTTTATTGGCTAAAATTTAAGATCCGCATTTCGCATTCAGTAAAATTGCCGTAAGAATTACCTCAATTAATAATGGTGCTTGTGCACGATCTCGTTTACTAGCTGATCACATTGAGGGAGATGCTTAAGAACACACTTAAGCTTGTAACTCTATCATTACACGTACCTCTTATTCAATATTATTTGACCAATTGATTTATTCAACAAATATGAAAATCTTTAATATTAATTGATGTATTGACCTAGTTAAATAAGCTATTCAAACTTATAGCAATTATTATTATTTCTTATTCGATATTATTTGATCGAATATATTAGTAAATATGAAGATCTTTAAAATCTTTAATTAATCGATGTATTTGAAAACCTATTGCATTTGCTATTATTTATTTCGTGAATATGAAGATCATTAACTGATCGAAGTATTCTAACTTTGATTAACCCTTTTAGTTTGATATACGTAAATCTGGGGGTCACAAGTCTTATGCTAGTTAGATGACGTTATTTGTTGATTCCCCCTTATTAAAAAAAACCAGTTATACAGGTTGAAAATCTAGCAAGTTTATAATACAATTAGTAAGTATTATACAAATATCTTTACTATATACTGCATCTTTAATAAAATTAAAAACCAAAATGACATGTATTATTATCTTACTGTGTTATTTATATTATTATTTATGATTATTTAAAGTAAAAATTTTAAGTATTTTCACACCTCGCATTTGGATGGATGTCACTGCGTAGCTGCATAGAATTTTTGAGGGACAGCAAAATTTTTTGAGAAACTGCACAGTCTATTCATACCATAGAAACTTGTTGCGGCTGTGTCGAAAATCTTTAGACACTGATTTTTAGATAAATAGACAAAAGCCGTAACTTATGGCGCAATCTGAAACCTGAAAAACATTGATACAGTATTTCATAAACTAACAACCGCAATTTTATATTATAATTTCATACATGCTATAGAAACTATTTTGGTTTGGCATATAAATTAGATATCTCGGCAATTTCATATCAAAATCAATTCCGAAACGTTTTTTGCCAAGCCGAAATAGTTTTTATGATATGTATAATTATGGCGCAATGCCACGTGCCAAAATTCAAGTAGGGATTACTTTTTACGGCAGCACAGGCTGCGCAGAATTGAGAGACTGCGCAGGCTGCGCAAATTTTGTGGGATATTACATAAACAATTATAGAATTAATTCTTTTTTCGATTTCCTTATTTGGAAGATTTCAAGAAGAGTGTCTAAACAATGTCTAAACCTATCTTGAAGCACTAGTAAAAAATGTCGGGAGAGTAATTTTACCCAGAACACTTCAACCCTTACCCTAATCTTAATTCCTGCATTTTAAATAAATGTCCAAATAAAGAAATCTGGTAACATCACTCTAATTCTTGCAGCCTGCCTATCCCTATATATATTTAAGTCATAATAATATAATTATTGGACTACGTAATTCAACTTATATAATAAACTATGTATACGTATGCATATTAATAATAAATGCCAAATAAAGGCTATTGTTATTAATTGCCAATAAGAATTTACTTTAACTTTTTCGGAATTATCGTATTTAAAGTCAACTTTGAAAACTTGTATTGAGACAAAGGCTGGAGAGTTTGCTATTATCATACATTTACATTATTAATGGTTGATTTGTCATTAAGATTCTAACGATAACAACTTTTATGCATATACTGTATAAGAAATTTAATTCAGAAACTCAAAATATATAATTCGTATGTGCATACAATCTATTATTAGTTAAGGCATTTTTTTATCAATTTTATATCAGTATACTAATTATAGTTACGAAAATAGTCTTTAGCTATAAGTAATAAACGGGAGGGAATAAATTGTTACGAGTGATACAACGAGGGGAAATGCTGCGAAGCGGGAAATAATTAGTAATAGAATTTTTTTTGTGGGGCAGATTTTAAATAGAAATTTTTAATAAAACTTTTTTAATTGATCCGGGTTTTGTGGACCTAAGAACTAACATTTTTTTTACCAATTATACGTGTATATTACATAATTAATTAATATATATTCAAAGAACTTATTTTTGTGGATTTTTTAATGAAAAACGAGTATAAACTTTTACCATCCAACCATATACAGTATATGCATCGTTAAATCTAATAAAGAATTTCAATGCAAAAATTTTAATCAAGCTTGTTTATATCAATTACTTATATCTATCAGATCTAAAAGCATTTTTTGATTAGTAAATTTCAAGATAAGATCTGATCGGTGGACGTACCAGTAAATCATCCGATTAAACCGAGTTTCGGTATTGTAACATCTAAAGCTGAAATTGGTTGAATGCATTTTTTTTTTAAGGTTGCATTATATTTTAGGAAGTGAAATTTTTTTTAAGTTTTATATATTTTCAACTTTAACCATTGCGGTCGTTATAGATATTTTTTTAAGCTATTATCATACATACGACCTTTAACACAGTGATAGCAAAATAACCTATGATAAGCTAGTACCACGAATTAAAAACAAATTAAAAATTAGATAAACGTTCGTTGATCACCGATGATTCAAAAATACTGTGTAAAAATATACAGAAATAGCAACAAATAAATTAATAATTAGTAAATTAAAATAAATTAATAACATTATTAATAATACAGTAATAATGAACAATATAGTCATTTTGATCAGATCAAGTCTTAACAGATTTATCAGTTCATTATTGTTACTTTTTACTTAGTTACTAGTCAATAATGGAATTGTTGATTTCTAAAGAGTTTCATGATTTTTTTTTCTTCCTTATGATAATGTGGTCTACTCTATACCAATTGAGGTAAACAAAAAACTTTACTCATTGTCTGACTTACAACTACAACTCCAACGCGACAACTCCAACAACAACAACTCCAATAGCAACAACAATAAACTAGTTTTTTGTCTGTTCAAAAAAAAAGTGTTAAAATTACGGTATTTGTAAAAATAATAAGTCACTAAAGTTCTAAAATAGGAAAAATTCATTATTATTGATTGGCCTGAATCTTTTTGTGCGAAACGCCATAAACAACTTTTGGTACATTTGGTAAGTAAGCTATTCATGTGATGATACAAAGTATATGCACAAATCATACTTACTTTTGCTTATCAGACGGTTACCAACTAATACGTATACCCTTTTGTGTACGCAGTTTATGCCACTGCTTTCTAAAAAAAAAAACTGATACGACATCTTTATTAAGTATATTATCTGCTTTTTTTCTTTCCTTTAATCCTTTAATTTTATTTATTTGCTTTTTTTTCTTTTTGGTTGTATACTTTATTATTCTTTTTATATTGTGTGTTTAAATCTTCCGTTACAAAAGTTAATCTGTTGAAAAAAATAAAGAGTAGAAGAGTAGGTTTTTTTATTTATGATTATTTTTTTTTTAATATTAATTACCTTTCTTTTGGGGGAAATTCTCTTTAGAAAAGTAACATAATAATTTTTATAAAAAAAAAAAAAAAAAAAGTTAGGTAGTTTGTTAATAAATAAACCAACTTACAATACTACCAAAAGAAGAGTTAGCAAAAAACATTTTAAAATCTAACCTTCTAACCATGAAGTGTTAGATTTTGTATTATTATCCTTGCTATTAAGCATAGGCGCATTAATATATTACCATTGACTGGTCTATTTCCATTTTCCATACCTATACGTTCATTTTATATTCCCCATTTTTGTATTTATTTTCTTTTCTTTAAAAACCTCATTATAAACAAACCAATCCAAACAGAACAAAATGGCAGATAATATAGATAATAACGATCTAGCTTCCGTAACTCCGAGTGCTAGATTAACTATTCCCGAAGGTCGTGGCTCAGATTCTGAGATAACGGTATCGTCTCCTCCGACACCCCGACGATCTTTATATATTAGTAATGCACAAAATGCTCAGTCAAGTGTTGCATTAAAAAAACAACTACAAGATCAACTGAATGAACATAATACTCAAATACAATTGGCTAATGATTTAAGTACTACTCTTAGAAAACAACAATTAGAATTAGAGAATCAAATAAAAGAACTAGATAAAACTGAAGGTGATGAAGTCCCTCAAGAATTAAGGAATAAATTAGCTGACCTTGAAAAAGAGCTTAAGGATATAAATACATTATCTACAAAGGTTTTCTTGGGGTCAAAACTATCTTCTGTAAGTTTTTTTTTTATTCTTTTTAATTAATAAATTAATAATTATATATTTCGAAAAAATATATATATATATATATATCATTCATAAATTAATTCGAATTATTTTTAACAAATGAATTACTCTTTTATTTATTAGGTAGGATTAGATTCGCCAAATAATTCTGTTCCAACGACACCTGCTGTAGAAATAGCTTCACCAGTTACTACTCCAGGAGCTTCAGGAGCTACTACTCCAGGAAAATCTTCAAGACGTGATCGTAATGCTGCAAAAGGTCGGCAAAAAGATATAGAGTTTGCTACTGAAATAGGTCAAGGTTTATTAGTAGAAGTTAGGCGTCTACAAGCTTTATTACAAGAGAAAGAGGAAAGAATAAAAGAACTTGAGGCTGAAAAAGCTGAATTAGAACGTAATATTGAACAACTTAATAAAACTCTACGTTTAAATCAAGAATCTGAAGGTATAATAATTTTATTAAAAATTTAATTAATTTTAAATATATTTTTAATACAGTATATATATATGTGTGTGTTTTTATATTTTTAACTATTTTTAACTATTTTTAATAACACTTTAAAAAATTTTTTTTTATTTTTATATTAGACCGTTTAAATGAACGTGTTTGGAATCTTGAATTAACTAAGCAAGATCTTAGTACTCAACTAGACGATTTACAACAACAACTTAATAGAGCTCGTAGTGATTACACAAAGATTGAAAAAGCTCTCGCGACTGCAACTGATGTTATAGAACAACTTAAAGATAAAGAAGAAAGATTAACTTCATCTCTTGAAAATTTAAAAGAAAGACATGAAAATGATATGCAAAATAATCGAAGGCATATTGCTGCTCTTAAAAGAGAAAATACTAATTTAACACAAACTATTAATGATTTAAAATCTCAATTGGATTCATTGTTAAATGCCTCAAAAATTAAGAAAAGTACTAAAGACATGTCTACTGGTTCAAATAATAATTTACCTTATGGTGAAGATGGTCAAGTTATTAGTGGTGATGATCTTGATTCTCCAACCTTTCCTAATGATGTACCCTATAAAAATTTGAATCCTAAGGAAACTATGCAAGCTCTTGGTATTGCCAATCGTATGATGGGTAACCTTCGTGCTAATCTTCAAAAAGAAAAAAGTGAAAAATATGAATTAAAAGAATTATTAGATGAAAGTAGAGAACAAATTGAAGCTATGCGTGCTGCTGGATTTGATGATCTCACCCTTTTACCTAATCTTTCAAAAAGTAATAATGAATTAACCGGTGAATATTCTGATATGTCTGATAGTGATGCATTTTCTACTAGTAGTGGAAAAATTAGAGGTAATCGTCCTTCATCTGATTGGTTCAAAAAAACAAAGAGAAAACCTTCTGGACGATCATTATTATCAAGAGAATCTGCTGATGTGGATATTTCTGGTGAAGAAGAAGATGATGAAACAAAAGAAATTGTAGAAGCACGAAGAAGAGAAGCATTTGATAAAATAGATAATAATAATAATAATAATAATAATGTTTTATCTCGAGAAATAATGGGTGAACCAGGATCTTATGATGATACATCTAGAAATTCTGATTTAAGGAGAGGAGATACACTCGTCCGTAGACGTGTCACAGAATATGAAGATATTAGTAAACAAATTGCTGACGATGACATCGTTATTCATAGAGGTAGCTCTCAAAGTTCAAAATATGGTGATGCTAAATCTCCTAGTGATGCTAAATCTTCTAGTGATGCTAAGTCTCTTAGTGATGATAAATCTCCTAATGATGCTAAATCTCCTAGTGATGTTAAATCCCCTAATGATGTTGATGGTAAATCCCCTAGTGATGTTAAAGGACGTACCTCTACCGGAAGTTCACATTTAGAAGGTGAGTATAAAGGATTTAAAGATGATGAATCAATAGATTCATTCACATCATCAAATGAATCAAATTTTGATTTTAAAAAGAACGTTCACAAAATTCAAACCAAAATGCACTTTCATCCAAAATAGATTCTTCCCCAACTTCACCAACTTCTCCAACCACTCGATCAATTCCAAACGAAATTATTACACCTAAAGAGATCAGACATATTGGTGTACAAACGGATTCAGTTGAACGAAGTGATTCAATGTCCACATTTGGAAATAAAAGAGGCACCTCGGTCTTTGATGATGCATCACAAGATTCAAAGACTGATCCAACCAATCAACATTTAACTGTACCTGATAAAAATGAGAATAAACGATTTACACTTGATTTGAGTGCACAAACAAATAATCAAAATAATCAAAATAATCAACAAACTCGATCACGAGATATTCCTCAAAGTCCAACCAAATCTCAACCACCAGTTAACAGTTTAAATCCACCACCACGTCCCACAAATGGACCATCACCATCATTAATACAACGTTCATCATCAGTAAATTCAAATCAACAAGCTGGAACATCAAAAAATCAACAATCCCTTAATGGAGCACATAAAAGTTCAACGGATTCACAAGATGGTATACTATCTAGTAAATCTAAATCAAGGGATATTAATGACCTAAAAAAACCAGGAGAACCTACACATAATCATTCGTTCAGTTCAGGTTCGGTCTCAACATCGAGCAGCGCTTCGATAACGGCAGACCAAATTAATAATAAAACTCTTGAACATAACGGACCAATGGCCGGACCATCCGGTACTGACCCAAATATTATTCATGCAATAACTCAAACAATGATTGGTGAATATTTATGGAAATATACACGACGTAATTTCGGGGTTGATAAACGACATAAAAGGTTCTTTTGGGTTCATCCATATACCAAAACATTATATTGGAGTAATAGAGATCCCGGTAATCATGCACCAACTGATCCAAAAACAAAAAATGGAACATCATATTTTGGTAAGTTTTATTACTATTTTATCTATTTTATCTATTATTAAACTGATTTATTAATATTTTATTAATATTTTTTTTAATATTTTTTTTTTAATATTACGTTAATTAATTAATTGATGAATAGCATACATAGAGTCAGTACGACAAGTTATTGACCATAATCCTTCACCACCTGGTTTACATCACATGAGTTTGATCATTAAAACTCCAGAACGAGAATTGAAAATTACTGCACGATCTAAAGAACGACATGAATATTGGTACCAGGTTTGTTCACCTTTTTAATATAGAGTCATTAGAGTCATTTATATAATTTTTTGGTTTTTTTTTTGACATTTGATACAAAAATAAAATTTTTCACATTCAGGCTCTAAGTTATTTGCTTCAACAACGATTGGATGACGGAGATAAAGTTAATAACGGTCATAATGGTCAAGTTGGTCAAGGTCAAGTTGGTCAAGGTCAAGTTGGTCAAGGTCAAGTTGGTCAAGGTCAAGTTGGCCAAGGTCAAAGTCAGACACCTGGACGACCAGGAAGAGTAGCATCAGATCCTTGGGATAAACAACCAAATACTCGTAGCTTGTACGATAGTACATCACCAACAGGATCATTAAAAGGTAGCAGCCTCAAGAAAAAGTCTAGTTTTAATAAAATTTCATCAATATTCCGACGTCAAGATTCATCACCTCTTTCATCCGAATTAATTGATGGGCGATCGCAACAACTTACGGTACCAGGATCATCACAAAATGGATTTGATGACGATTATGATGATGATGATGATTATGATTTAGAAAATGTAAGGCAATGCTGTGACGGTCGTCATGATGTTAGTAAACTTGAACGTCACAAAGGGCATCATCATAATCATCATATTAGTGGGCATTTTTAATTAGTTTTGAAGCATATATAATTACTTTTAATGTTTTTGTATTATTATTATTTTTTTAAGAATGGTATTTTTTTTTCCTTTTTTTTTTTTTTGAGAAATTGATTCATAAAAAAAAAAGATTTTTTTTTTTTTAGATACATGTAAGAAATATTATTGATTATTATTATTACTATCATTTAACTATCGTTATTATTATTTTTATTATTATCAATTTTCTTTCACCTAACTATTGGTTTGTATACTATAATATGATTATTACAAAAAAAAAAAAAAAAAAGAAAATACTTTATTTGGTGGGTTATATTTTTTTCTTAAACATTAAAAGATATTAAAATATGCCAATTCAGTAATTATAGAAAAATATCATTTATTATATTACAATATATATAAATTTATATTCAATCAATAACTTTTTGTATAATAACAATAGTAAATGCAATTTATAAATGAGATGAATCTTAAGTGTTAACCATATTTGAGTAATGATATAAAGTCATGATATAAAGTCATGTTACGTATGTACAGTATGGTATGTACAGTATGGTATGTACAGTACAGTACATAGTACATACGTATGTATGTACGCACGGAGTGGTCATATGTTTTTTTTTAATCGATAGCTAAGTCTAAGCCAACTGCATCTAACAAGCTCGATTTTAGTCCGTATTACAAATGACACGGTAACTGTCTGTAGTGTATGCCATTTATGTAAGAATATTAATAAAATGTCATCCATTAACCATTTGGGAATTTATGTTTTTTTTACATTTCATATATTCATGTTCAAGTGTGTTTATATTTACTCATGATCATATTTCACTGAGTAATTCCTGAGTCAATGTAACATTTGTGTGAAATTCATACGTACAATACTTAATACGTAGACATATAAAACTAGAAAAATTAACTTGTAACAATGTTATAAAAATTGAATATATATTTTCGTTGTTTTAAATAACCTAATATTCCTAATATTTAATGTTTAGGTTACCAAAATTTTGATTATCTTGCATTGATGAATTTGATTAAAAAAAATCTGATTACAACATACAAAGTCGAATTTTATGAACAATAGACATATTACAGTATTATTTGTTAAAAATGAATCAATTGTTGATTATACGTAAAAAAAAAAAATTAAGATTATATTAATTTTTTATATAATAAAGTTTATTTCATTTTTCAGTAATAAGGCTCATTTTCAATCCGAAATCCGAAAATGTAATTTACGGAAAAAAAAAATATATTAGTCATAAACAAATAATAGAGCAAAAACAATAAATCTTTTTTATATTGATTACCTATTAAAGTATGAACCCGATTCTCATTTATATCTAATTAGGATATTTTTTTAACATTTTTTGGTGGGAAATTTTAAAAATATTACATTCAAAAATTTCTTATTGTTCTCGGTTCTCGGGCCACATAAACAAATATCATTTCTTATATAGTATCTAAATAGGTTAATTAAGAAAAAAGAAATTTGGTTTTTGACATCTTTTAAAAAAAAAAAATAATTTGTTGGTAACGTACTGTAATTATCGTATTCCCAAATATTACTATATTTTTTTTATTTGTTTGAATTTAATGTTAAAGCCCGAGTTACATATTAAATAATGAATACTGCTGTATTGTGTTGAATATACAGTACAGTAATTACTATTCCGTTCGCTTCTTGGATATATAAAATAAGGTTTTATTATATTCGATTATATATAAATGTTAAATTTACTAAACTTTATACAGTACTAGGTTTAATTTTTAAATTTATAAAAGACGTAAAACTATACAGTATAATTCAATGTAAAAATTAGTAAAAATTAAATATAGTATACAGTATATTAATTTTATATTTTAATAACCCTTGTAATCGAAATATATCATATGTTCATTGATGTTCTTCAGGTGATGGACTCGCATCATTCATTTAATGCACGGTAAGTCAATCGGGGCATGCAGATGGATTTTCAGATACAATATTTGTCTCACCTCTCATTGTAACTCAGCGATCAACCAAATGAGTTATAATACAATGTATATGACTCATTTTTCGTAAGTGTTACTTTTTATATAATATCGCGTTATTCACCAAAAAGAAAAATGACATCTATATATTTTATTTACATTTTTGTTTAAAAAAGTCATAAGAAATGCGCGTGGGCAAAACAAATGAATGAACTTTCGCATTTTTTTTTTTTTGTTCAAAATAGATATGCGCAATTTAAATTTTTCTTATTGTTTAATAATATTTATCTAAAAATAATTTGTACAGTATTAACTAGTATTTATTAAGTAAATTTATTCTTTTTTTTTCTCTCTCTCTCGTTTACGGAAATAATACGCCTACCTATTTTTAAATTAAATATAACTTTGCATATTGCATATTTCTGGGGAACTTTTAATAATTTTGATCACAAAATAGGGATAAAAAAAACCATTTATATAATTAAATTCACTTGCAGACAACGTTCTCTAAATATATTACTTATTAAAATTTCTAAATTAGTAAAATTTATTTTTCTCTTTAAAATGTCTTGATTGATAGACAGCATCAAAACATCCTTAATTTTTACCTTATAAAGCTAGATTAAAAGTAAAACAATATAAAAAATGTATAAAGAAAGGTTATTTTAATAAAATCTTGAGATATTTTTTTTTTTAAACTTCAACTGTCCGCGCGTAGAATATTTTTGTCCAAGTATAGCATACAGTGCAAAACACCTTGCCAATCGGGTATTTCCGATTTATTACAGTATTAATTGTGTTTATGTCAGGTACGCACATCGTGCGACATGTCCCGGAGCGTTAAATTTTATAAAAAAAATACGCGAAAATTCTAGATCTAGTCACGTGTGTGAACAACAGTACTGTACAAAGCAGGGTCGCTGTAAATTTCGATCATTAAGAAATTAAATTTTATACTGTAATTCGGACCATATCACATGATCTTGAATTATTGTTCTATTTTATCAATTAGATTGATAGAAGTAACAGGTAGCATAATGCTAAAATCATGTATAAAAATTGATATAATTTTGGTTTGTCATTAAAAATTATAGATTTACGTAATTCGAAAATTTCTTTACACCAGCGTAACAGCGTATGAACAGCGTATGAACAGTGTATGAACGTGGGTATAATTTGTAAACCAATGTAATATAAAATTTTTTCTAAAAAAAAAAAAAGATTAAATTAGATTAAAGTTAGAGGTTTGGGTTAGCGAATAGTTTATACTAAAAGTTTGCGTAGATTATCTTTTTTTATTAGAACCTAAAGAGATAAGATTCAGTTTCATGTAAATTTCACACGTGATATATACTGTAGTACCAGCACTATGAAAACTTGGCTATGATAGCATTTTTGAAACTAAAATAGACCGAAATTCAGCTAGCATTATTGAAACTAAATTCGACTAAAACTTAGCTAGCATTATTGAAACTAAAATAGACTGGAATTTAGTTAGCATTATTGAAATTAAAAATAAACTGAAACTTAGCTAGTATTATTGAAACTAAAATAAACTGCATAAGCACGTATAATCCAACCAATCACACAGAATCATATGGTCAATGATCACGCTTCTTACAAATTAAATTTACTCGAAACTTACGCAAATTACACAAAATTACGCAATATTACGCAAAATTACACAAAATTATGCAAAATTACGCAAAATTAACATTACGCAATATTACGGTAATTTCACAAGTATTGGAATCGGTTTAGTCGACTAAAAAATTTTTATAGTGAACTACTATGTTTAGTCGACTAAACATAGTAGTCGACTAAACCGATTCCACACGATTCCCCGGAACGGTGGGAATAATGAAATATCTCCCAGTAGCATATGTGGGGCGTTTTACGCCCAAATATATGACGGCATGACGGTGACTCGTCTTACTAATCATTTCTATCACAAATAAAAAACCGGGGCGATAACTAATAAACCGGAGGAAATAATTAAAAAAAAAAATAAATATGTAATAAAAATTATGTTAAATACACGTAAATTTCCGTCATGCGATCATAATGAGACTGTGAATAAGTACTATTTTATGCACTATATAAAAATTTTAAAATTTATTAAAAAGTTTGTTAATAGAATTATTTTATATAAAATTAAATTTTATTTTAAAAATTTATTTTAATTCCTACTAAAATCATAGTGCCAAGATTTAATTTTATTAGTTATATATGTTGTACATTGGAATGGAATATTTAGAATCAATTAAGTAGCGCATATTTAATTTTAAAATTAAAAACGCTTAAATTCAATTGTTAACAAAATTACATCACAAATCTACTTACACTAGCATGATTAGCTAGCTACTTCCACGAAGCAATTTTGCCTTTTTACATTTGCAGTGATTATCTGTGACATAAATTGCCACTTATAACTTTCGTAATATTGTTCAATTCGGGTTAGCCATAAAGAAAAAATTTTAGCTTATGTGACAGAAATAATTAATGTCTCCATCTGGAAGGTTAGTCATTGAAATTAAATCAATTTGGAACTCAATTATTATCGCGATTTGCCATAAATTGTCACTTATAACTTTCGTAATATTGTTCAATTCGGGTTAGCCATAAAGAAAAAATTTTAGCTTATGTGACAGAAATAATTAATGTCTCCATCTGGAAGGTTAGTCATTGAAATTAAATCAATTTGGAACTCAATTATTATCGCGATTTGCCATAAATTGTCACTTATAACTTTCGTAATATTGTTCAATTCGGGTTAGCCATAAAGAAAAAATTTTAGCTTATGTGACAGAAATAATTAATGTCTCCATCTGGAAGGTTAGTCATTGAAATTAAATCAATTTGGAACTCAATTATTATCGCGATTTGCCATATATAAAATCATAGAAAATCAGACTATAAAAGAATTTTCAAATATCCGACAAATTTTACAAGTAAATTTAATATCCAAGCAATAACAGATCCAAGTTCTATTGCGGTGATGACAATTTACGGATTTATCCAATATTCCACGGAATATAGGTGAACAATCTACATCTTCTTCGGACGTCCATTGTATAATATGCGTGATGTAGTAGTTTTTTATGGTTAGTGTTAAATAATCATATAGCTCTTTATGGTTAGCGATAAATAAACATTCTAAAAACTCATTGTTGTGTTAAGGGTAGAGGGCATGTAGATCATTTCTATTAATAAACGAGTTACTAAAAATTTTATTTTATTTTATTTTATTTTTTTTTAATTAAAGTGCCCGTCTTGGGACTTAGGAATTTTATTCAAGATATTAGGGCCGTCGGTATCCTCTAGGGGAATACCGGCATTTGTTACATAGACGAGGATACATCTAGCCACACATACACTTTTGGTGTCTAGTTTAAGTGGTCCGCCCAAGAGTTCTACACTAGCTGCTATACCTGCAACCCAAATACGGGAATTACCTATTTAAACTCTGATTCTAGACGAGGATACATCTAGCCACACGTACACTTTTGGTGTCTAATTTAAGTGGTCCGTCCAAGGGTTCCATACTAGCTGCCATACATGCAATCCAACTACGGGAATTGCCTATTTAAACCCTCTGATCCATGTTTCGCCTGCTAACCCATCTTGTATTACCAGAACAGGCCTGTTACATAAGTTAGTCAGCAAGTTCAAATACTTATCCATTGCCTTAGGACCCAGCCGGGTATTCTCGGTCCTGTTATTCTTGACGAGAGACTTGGTAGAGCGGTACCTGTCCCATATCAGGTATTCACCTATACTTCGGTACTTATTGCTATGACCGAGGCCAACACTTGCGAGACAGGGTTACCCCTGTCCTCTTACCAATACCTACTTCTGCCCTTGTAAGATTCGCTCCAACCCCGGTACCCACCATCACTTTCCTACCGGTCCTTCACCGGTTTTTCTAGACTTCCAATCCAGTTGGTCCGGAAGGGTTGATTTACCCGGTATTAGGTGCCATCATGGTTTTTCCCCCCTGGTACCTACATCTATAACATAGGTCCTTTTCCTCCGGTACCCGATCCGGCGGCCAGGTTAGTAGATCTTGTCCCTGAAGTCGACGTCTGGTACTTTAGCTACGGTCTAATATTCCGGTTTTGGTAGCACCGTCAAAGATCTTTGCTATCTCCTTACTCAGGTCTTGCCAAATGGATTTCTGTTTCCTCGGTTCCTTGGATTTGTCTGTATCATGAAACACAACTTCACCCAAATGCTCCTATTCGAGATAGTAACCAAGGACTACAGGTAATGTATCCAACCGATCGACAGGAAACAGTTACCAGAACACAGGTCTATTTTTTTAAAGCGTCGTCAGTGGGATTTGAACTCTAGACCTGCCACTTGGGAGGTGACAACTTACCAACTTCTCTAAGTCACCACACCCTTTAAAATTTTATTTTTAATAATAAAGTATTAAATTTTTAAATAAGCTTGTAGAGGAGGTTTTTCTGATTCTAAAGGTGGTTGAATCATTAAAATTGGCCTAGTAGAACAAAGATATAGTTGTTTTTATCTTCGCGACCCTATTTTACTTATTGTTTACACATGATTTGATTGGCCAATTTGTAATTATATATGTTGGCAAAACCTATGGGATTTGGGATTGGGCTATGGACAAACCCGGACAAATAGGTTTGTCCACCTATATTTAAAAATCCTATGTGGCAAAACTGGACAAATCCCAATCCCAAATCCCAAATCCCAAACCTATCCCAAATCCCAAACCTATCCCAAATCCCAAACCTGTCCCAAATCCCAATCCCAAATCCCAATCCCAAATCCCAAATCCCAATCCCAAATCCCAATCCCAAATACCAATTTCAAATTCCAAATTTAAAATTTAAAATTAAAATTCTAATTTAAATTCTAATTACAATTTATATTTAGGGAGTTGCTATTCGCACCATGGTTACACAAGATTTTCTATTTTTAGAATTTAAAATAATATATGCACTTATGTTATACAAAGGCCTAGTGCATTGTTTTTGCAAAAATAATTTTTGGTTACACGCCGCTAATGGTGTGTAACATTACACGAGTCTAATTTTGGTAACCTAACACTGGGTTGGCCAGTATTAAGCTTAATGCTGGTGGGCACTATCATGATAATGCCACCGGTGGGTTAG
>QKWP01000135.1:115607-140476 GCA_003550325.1 Gigaspora rosea | reverse complement strand
ATTGGGATTTGGGATTGGGATTTGGGACAGGTTTGGGATTTGGGATAGGTTTGGGATTTGGGAATTGGGATTGGGATTTTTCCAGTTTGGGATTTGGGTTTATCCAATTGGGATTTGGGTTTGGGTGGGATTTTGAAAATTTTTAGTTTTGCCAACAAGTATATTTGTAATCGTCCTCGCAGAATAGACCCCGCCCCCGCAAAAGTTGATACTATAAAAACTTAATCAAATTCCATTCAAAATTAATAAAATTTTTAGGATATGTGTAATTTTTTATTACGAACAACTTTACTTAGTACAAAAAATCAATTTATAAGGTAAGTATAGGTATTATGTCGCAGGTAACTTTAACGACCGTTATCACGTGATCTAGTGATCAGAATCAAATGATTTTGCTATCATTCGATTCGTCATATCGAGGCGAATCGAATGACACCAAAATCGTTTGATTGAGATCACTAGATCACACGAAATTGCAAATTAAAAAAAGCTAAAAAATCAACAAATTATTGTACGTGTGCCAATTATGGCGCACACATGATATCTTTTGATCTAGCGATCAGAATTGAACGATTTTAGTATCATTCGAATCGTTTCAGTAAGACGAGTTGAATGGTGCCATATTCATTTATTCTAATTATTACACCACAATTTACTAGCAATAAAAGATTAAAATTTAAATGACTAAAAAAAATAAATTTAATGCGTTGTTAGCAAATTTTTTATTAAGTAAATCGACCTTCATTAATAAGAAATTTTATTAATCGTGATACGTTCTACTTGCCTTTAAATTTTCATAAAAATCAAATAATTTTTTATTAATTGATTTTTATAAAATACGTTTTTGTGCCAAAAAAGTCTATTATAGCGCAAGTATACTTTTTACAAATAACTTAATAAAAAATTATCCGATTTTGATAAAAATTTAGAGGTAAGTAGAATTTGTAACGATGAACAAAATTGTTTTAATAATGAAGCTCGATTTACTTAATAAAAAAAGCCACTATTAACATACTACGATTAGGTTTTATTTAAACCTTAAAATTAAAAATTTTATTTATTTTATTTAAGTATCAATATCTTGTGATCCAGCGATCAAAATCAGATGATTTTACTACTATTCGATTCGTCTCATCGTAACGAATCAAATGGTAGCAAAATCATCTGATTCTGATCATTGGATCACAAAATATCACGTGTGCGCCATAATTGGTACTGCACCATAATACCCATGCCTACCTTATACAGTGCACGACACCTAAAGACTAAAATAATTTCAAAAATTAATAACTCTTGATACATAAAAGATATGAAAAAAAGAAAGCCGCTAAATTGTAGCCAAGTTAATTTGCTACTACTTAGCGGCTTTATTTTTAAAATAATAATTATATATTTTTGATTTATATTAATTTAAAGATGCTTAATTTTTATATGATATATCAAAAAATTAATAAAAATGGTACAAGTCACATGTTTTGGCCTCTTGCTATTGGCTAATTTGTTATTTTAATTAAAAAAAATTTTTTGAAAAAAATATTTTGACCAATCAAAATACAAGAAATCAAAAAGATAGTAAATCTCAATATGAAATTTTTTAAAATGGGACAAGTTATGTGTTTTAGTTTTTAGCTGTCGTGAACTATAGTAAAAAATTAATTTTTATATGTAGCAACTTTTAAATTCGCATTAAAAATATTTTTTGTCACTCATTTACTAATAGAAATAATCTACATACTCTCTACCCTTAAATAACCATCCTAACGGTTCTTTACTGTTGTATTATAAAAACCATTCTAACAAACTTTCTAGGATAAGCATTTAGTATTTGGATTAGAATGGTTGAGATGCTGTTGAGATATAGTTCATAATTCGTGAGATATTTGACCAAGTTTTATTAACAAAAGGCGATGTTTAATTGTAAATATCGCTATAATAAGTTTATAAATATATATTATCGAAACTTTTCATGTAGAGGTTTAATAATAAATAATAACTTACAATTTATAAGAATTGAAAAGTATATGTACACTGGCCTTATATGTTTTGCATAATCATTTTTTATAATAATACATAGTAAAAATTGAGATTTTCGCTCTATATAAAAATTTATTATAAAAATTTTTTCTAAATAGTTTTTTTTATACTATTATAAATTCATTGATTGTGGTCTTCAAAATTATTTTTTTAGATTTTTAAAAAATTTTTCTCAGAAATTTGATCAAAAAAATAAATTTTAAATTTTTATTAGTACATGTACTTGAAAAATAAGTTTTGAAGACCACAACCAATAAAGTTTATGATAGTACAAAAAAAAATATTTTTATAATAAATTTTTATATAGAGCAAAATCAATTTTTATTATGTTTTATTATAAAAAATGATCATGTAATACAAACTATATGAGAACAATAAAATGATCCTTTCATTTATATCAATTGAACCAATAAAAAATAGTAACTTCAACTCAGAATTGAAATCAGAAAATATGCTTACTGTACTTGTTAGAGACTTAAACAAAGAACAACAAAATGCTTTTTTTGAGCAAAACCTCTTTTAATTTTGTATAGAAGGATCAAGTAAATGAAATTATTATTCAATTGAGCCAAAAAATTTGTAAAAGCCAAAAAGAAAAACAGATTAGAATTTTCAAAGCTTGTTATTACTTAGGACAACTCTTAAAAAAAATTTAGAGACGACTCTTGATCTTAAAAAAATAAAAAAAGGTTTAAAACCTTTTTTGGAATTTGATGAACTTATAATTTTTGAATATTAAGATCCTTTATAGTAATATAAATATAGTACATTTCTTTGAATAATCTAACCAAATTATCAACCAAAAATTTTAAAAATTATTAGATTCAGAAACTTACATAGTTTGTTTTTAAAAGAGATAAAAATATTATAGAATAGGTTTCTTAGTTAGAAACTTTTAGATACAAAATAAACTAAAGTTTTACAGTTTTACAGTTTTACAGTTTTATAGTTTTACAGTTTTATGGTTTTACAGTTTTATAGTTTTATAGTTTTATAGTTTTATAGTTTATTATTATTATTATTATATTATATAATATTATTGCTATTATTTTATTACTTGCTTAAAAGATATATAAACTCTAGTTTTTTACCCTCCTGTAAACTTAAACTTAGATTCTCTCTCTTTTTTCTCTTCAATATTTAGAAATAGTTCTATCTTTTAATATTGTATCTAAATAAATAAAAAAATATTTTTGTCAAATAAATACTTTTTTGTTCTTTAGTAAATATTTAACAAACTGCTCTAGTGAAGTAATATTCCGCTTGCATACTATATGTCTGAAATTAAGCTACCTTTTTTGGCCAAAAAATTACATAAAAAATTGTAAAGTAGATTATTTTTAAAATATTGAGTTTTTTGAAAAAATTGAAACATGTACTAATAAAAAGTTGTTCAAATAATATCACATTTTTAAAATAAGTATATTTTGATGTCCTGAACAACTTTACATATTGATCCTTTGAAGGTTTATTTAGTAAAATTTAGACATTTATATGTAGCATAACTGCTAACAAATTTTTTAAGATTTTTAAAAAAAATCAGGAGGTAGCTTATTTTAGATAGTAGCTTATTTTCAGACATATGGTACTACTTCATATCTTCTCTGACTTTTACAAGATTTCTATTACTATATGTTATGTTGCAAGTACTATATTAAAGGCTATAGTTGCTTGTAACAATATAACAAAGATAAGATATAAATATATAAAAGAGTTTTATATATTGTACTTTTACTAAAGTAGTGGTCCAAAAGTGGTCCAAACTATTTTTTTAAGTTTTAATATTACTACATAGTTTGGGTTTTGGAATTGGAATTTCAAAAACCCAACCACATGTCCTATTTCAATTAATAGTCTTTAATTTAAAAATTAATTAAATTTGTTAATATGAATATAATACAAGTATACTAAAAAATAACATATGTTGCTAATTTTTTTTGGCCAAAAAGTTATACAAAAAACAGAGGAGTAGCTTATTTTTGAATTGTTAAATTTTTAAAAAAATTAAAAAATGTACTAATAAAAAGTTATTCAAATAATACCAAATTTTTACTGCAGATGTATTTTGATATTCTAAACAATTTTATTTAATAATATTTTTGAATAGTAACTCCTAGCAGATTTTTTAAGATTTTCAAAAAAAATTAGAATAGCTTATTTTTGGTGGTAGTTTATTTTTAGCAATATACAGTAGTATTTTAATAACTCATCTATAGAAGAGCACAAACAACAAAGAAAAAGCCAAGCTTTAGCTTTGAATTACAATTAGAACATTCATGATTAGGTTATACCAAATTAAATTTTTAGTTTGCATTATATAAAATCTAAAAACATAAGTCAGTCAGTTAGTTTTTTTTTATTTTTTTGTAAATTAATAGAATTATATTTATATTTAAGGTTAATTTTTATATTACATAACAAGAAATCAAAAAATTAGATTGGTATTCATCTTTTTTCTATTAGTTCTATTGAGCAATTATAAAAATTAAAGTTTTATCAAGTGATACTGAATAAGAATAGCAGAAAAAAAAAAATCAAAAATTAAACAATTGGCACAATTAAAATCTAAAAAAAAAATTGAAAAATTAAAAAAATAGTTTAGCTAATAATACAAACCAAAAATTAACTTTGTATAGTTTAAAAATTATAATAATTTTTTAACAATATACTATATACAAAAATAGCAAGTAAGTTTATAATAGTAGAAAATATATTTAAATAAACAAAACTTTAACTATATATAGTGTTTACTGGAATAATGTATAGTTCTGCAACAGAAATTATTATAGTAACTCACAATAAAAAATATAATAATTTTAATACAAATTAACTTAATCATATTATATATCTTTAAAATATCAAGCAAGTTTTGTATTAAAGTTTTTAATAATATACAATAGAAATTATAATAATTTTTATACAAAAAGTTTTTTGTTTAGTAATTATAACAATAATTTATTTATCAAATAATGTTATACAGTCATATCTCTATACAATCACCTTCTACATAGTCGCAACTCTATATAGTCACCAGATTTTGTGCAGGCATTTTTTTTAAATATTAAATCATCTTTATAGTGCATTTCATCTAAAGCCAACCTATTTTATATATAGGTGCCAATTTTTTAGCTGTTGAACAATATAATTATCCAATAAAAATGCAAATAAAACTTAATACAATTTTAAATTTTATTAATAAAATTTAAAATTTTGTTAATAAAATTCAAATTTTGTTATGTTTTTTTTATATATAAACACCAAAATTTTAAATCATATGTAAATTTAAATTAAAATAACTTATTAAAAACAAAAAATATTAAAAGTTTATTTTGATAGTTTAAAAGTTTTTTGTTTAAACTATTAAACTATTAAAAAATTTTTTAAATATTTTTGTTTTTAAAAAGTTATATTAATTTAAAAATTTTTATAATTAAAAGATAATAGCTTTTCGTGAAATGCACCGTATAATCACAATAATAGTATAATCACTATCACATTTTTTAAAGATTTTTTAAATTGATTTATTAAAAAAATACCTCTTTATAATCACAATTTTTTATTGGTTACAAATACATAGTTGTGATTGGCTAGTTAAAATGCATACCATATCTTTTTTGGTCAAGAAACTTAAAAACAGTTGAGATCATTAATAGTTGCTACATAATAAAGTCTATATTTTACTATATAATTTGATTAAATTACTTAAGTAAACTTATTCAAGTAATCAAAATACACATATAGTAAAATTTTTAGCAAAATTGAAGAACTTTTTATTATTTGACTTTTAACTTTTTATGTTTGACGAAAAAATAAATTTTGTTAAAAAAATATATTTGATAAACGTAAAAAGTTAAAAGTCAAATATACTTAAGTAACGTTTATTGATTTATATAGTAAAATTTGAACTTTACTATATAGCGACTATTTGCAATTAGTAAAAAACCTCTTTTATCTGAAAATAGCTTATTTTTCAAATACTAATAATACATAATATATTAATCAGAATCGAATGATTTTGGTACCATTCGATTCGTCTCATCAAGATAAATTGAATGGTACCAAAATCTAGAGTTCCACAATTTGATTTGATCTTCAAATATTTGAATCAAATATTTGATCAAATTCAAATTCAAATTTGACTATATTTGATTTGATCAAATTCAAATATGACCAAATTTGATTTGATTTGACAAATATTTGATTTGAAAATTACTATTAAAAATTCAAATTCAAATCAAATTCAAATTCAAATATTTGAATCAAATAAAATTCAAATCAGGGTCAATTTGATTTGATCAAATTCAAATTGATCCAATATTTGATTTGATTTGAATTTGAGAAACCCTACCAAAATCATTCAATTCTAATTACTAGCTCATAAGATATCGTTAATTACAATATACAAATTAAAAAAGATAAATTATAATACAGATACTAATTATGGCGCGCATACTATTTTTCATGATCTATTGAGATCTTTTGATCAGAATTAAACGATTTTGTTACCATTTGATTTGTCTCATTAAGACGAATCGAATAGTACCAAAATCATGTGATTTTGGCCAATACTTCTCGATATATAATAATTTAACCAATGCAAGCCAAATTTTAAAATTATTATAAAATTACAAATAACTTATGAAAAACTAGTCATTTTACCACCAAAATGACTACCTTGAAGAGGCAATTCCAACAAGCCCAGAATCGCTAAAATCTGATTATGGAATTACAGGATTGCTAAGTTTTTTGTATTGTTTTTGATGAAATTAGATTATTTTTATCAAAATAATAATAAAACTTTAATGATCTCATGATTCTGTGATCGGATTTTGGCGATTTTGGACTTGTTGGAATCACCTCTTCAAGGTGGTCATTTTGGTGATAAAATTATAAAAATGGTGGTCTATCAGAAGTTATTCATGATTACATGTTAATAGCGCTGACATTTATTACCTAATATCTATTTACTATAGAGGTTTACCTACCCCTAGGTAATATTTCTGTCAAATTTAATTGGCTAAAATTTTTATTTGAGGTAAGATTTGGTTTGACCCCCACCCCCTAAAATATTACCTAATAAATATCAGTATCCTAATTTTAAATTTTGCTTTGCACAGCTTATTTTGGTTAAATTATGATATATCAAGAAGTATTAGTCAAAATCACATGATTTTGGTACCATTCGATTTATCTCAATGAGACTAATCGATAGTACCAAAATTATATAATTCTGATTGATGGTTCACAAAATGTTGCTGTACACTGCAATATTTCTATTGCTGTAATACCTATATCTACTTTAAATATTATTTTAATTGTAATATTTTGTAATACACTGATTAGCATTAAATGATTTTGGTACCAATCGATTCGTCTCACTAAAACGAATCGATTGGTCTAAAATCACATGATTTAATCAGATCATAAGATATTGGCAGCGCACTATAATTGGTAGTGCGCTATAATACCTTTATTTACCTTATAGCAGTGTTGTCACTTGGATGTGTTCATACTATGTTTTTTGTCCAACGTCCAAGATTGTCCAAATCGTCCAAGTCTATGTCCCATGTTTAACTAATCAATAAAGTAATTAAAAAATATATATAATTATATATTTTTTTAAGTGCTGGACTCATTGGTGAAAAAATTAAATTAGATTATCTTAAGTAATTTTAATTTAAAAATGTCCAAAATGTCCAAAAAACGTTCAAGTGACAACACTGCCTTATTACCTCTTTAGGGCCGTGTTATTAATTATCTAATTATTTTTTATCAAAGGCTTACCCCCTCCCTCTTCCTTAATATATATAGTCAGGTTCTTATATATAATTTCAACTTTTTTTACTACCTCCTCCTTAAAAAATTATCTGATTTTTGTCACTCCCCTTAAGATCACATTAAATATATTTTTTATATTGTGTAATTGTAAAGAGGAAATTCTATTTAAGCACAACTCTATATAATTACCAAAAAATGCTAGCTAATTAGGGTAATTATATAGAAGTATAACTGTATTTTATTATTAATAAACTTTTCAACAAAATATTATTTCTACTTATAAGATAAATAGAGTATTGTGGGCTAGCCAAATATCTTGTGATTTAGTAATTAAAATTGGATGAATTTTATACTATTTGATTTGTCTCATTGAGATGAATTGAATAGTATAAAATTCATTCAATTCTGATTACTAGATTACAAGATATTATTATTTATACAAAATATAGGTTTTTGTATATATTTGAATTTATTATTAGTAAAAATCTACAAATTTCTATATATTTACTTTTTAATTATCTTGGGATCCTGTAATTGGATATTAACAATTTTGTACTTTTTAGAATCGTCTTACTAAAATAGTCATTTTGGTAGTAAAATTATTCAAAACGGACCAGTAGATCAAAAATTATTGGCTATTAAATAATGGCCCACAATACCTTCTTCCTCTCAAAAATTTAGTTTTTATATTCTATTTGTGTACTAATTATTTATATCTAAAACTATATATAATTTAAAGATTTTTTTATAGTAATTTATTTTTATTAAACATAGTTCAAATAATAAAAATGTATAAAAAATCTATTTGTTTATTGAAAAGTTTTATTAGTAGAAACTTTAACTGGCCTACAATACCCCAACTATCTTATATTAAATTATATAAAATGAAAGTTTAAAATAGTGAAAGTTATGTTACTAGACAAAAAATTATTCTATTATTCTTTATTTCATTTAATTTTTTTTAATTACAGATTCTAATAACCTTTCTAAATCTCTAACAAATTTTGTTGCTTCATTAATATTTTTTCATCCAATCAATAATGTTAATCCTTAGTTCTTTCGATCAATTCATTCATAATTTGCTGATTTTTTTAGTATCCAATCATTAAATCAATGGTATTTCCACTAACTGACACAACTGATATCTTTTAAATCATTTTTATTAAAGGTTTCTTGAAAATAATATTACACTTTCGATATTAGAATACTAAAATCATCACAAAGTTGTTCGTAAAAGATATAATGACAAGATAACATATACTGTATAAAGAATTTGCAAGAATATTCAGCTATTTTAAAGTTGGGCACTTTTTTTTATCTTTTAGAAACAGTATGCACTTCTTTTGCAATAAATTTTTGAGAAAATTTTTGATCTTAGCAAGGAACTTAGATTTAATATTTGCAATTGAAATCTTTTTAGTTCAAAAATCAACTATAGCTACTTTGGTGTCAAAATCTTTTTTACTGTCAAGCTCAAGTATTTTCATATACATACTTACAATAAAATAATAAAATGTATTAAATAAATTATTTGTTACAATTAGTAATGCCACCGAAATTGATTTTTGAAAAAGGCCTATTTCAGATTCATTGGAGCAAATTAAAATTTTTTATAAAGAAGAGCAAATAAAATATATATTTATAAAAAAAAAACTATTGATACATTATGTGTATATACATGGGTACTAATTAATTAATTTGCAAATTTGTGTAATATATAAATTATCGACCAAAATTAAACCCGATTTAAGGTTAGAGTTAGGGTCAACTTTGAAATTGAAAGGGGCTATAATTTATAATAAAATTTTGCAAGTAATTTTTTTTGTTAGAGCCCGAAGAGTGGTTTCATAAGCAAAATTTTAAGTTATCATATTTACCCATGGTTATACATGTAGTGTACAAATAGTAATTGCCATATTTATATTCCTTATAATTTTGTTTATTCAAAAAAAGTGTCAAAAAATTTTAGGTTTTAAGTAAAATAGGTCAAAAACAATTTTGGGCCAAATTTTAATTTCAGGTTTTCAAGCCTAAAATAATTTTATTCTTATATATACTGGTAGTTACAATATTATGGTTTTTTTAAAAATATTTAAATAGTCTATTTGTATCAAATTTTATTCAATGCAACTAAACTACTGTACTTATATTATATTATTAAGAGTGATAAATCGAATAAACATAATAAGAATTCTTAAAATGAATAAAATTTACATAGTATTTATATATTAATAAGTAGCTGGAAAAAAAACTAAAATGAAAAATGCAAGAATTCAAAAATTAAGATTACTTCTTACTCTAATACTAAATTATCTAATTTCAAATTGATTAGACAATATTAATTCCATTTATATAACTGGTTAAGTAATTAAATCCTATATAAGTGAATTTAAATTTATAATTAAGTTGACTATAAAATAATGAGAAATTAACTAATAACCTACTTGCCAATTCAACAATATTTTGGTTTTTATTCATTTTCACGTCAATTCCATAATTGTAACAAATGATAGTTTTAAAATTCTCATAAATTATTTATCACAGCTACTTTCAGATAATACATAAATGCTTTATACTTTTCTACTTCACTAGCACTTTTCTACTTTACTAGCATTATCCATATTAGCTAGTTGATAAATGAATACCTTACATTTATTTTTTCAATTCTAGTTTAGATAACAATGTTTTAAAATTTGGATTAAAAAAAATTTAAATTTAATAAGAAAATTAATTAATAACTTACTACAAATCCAGTAAGAATTATTTTTTTATACCAATTCAGTAATAACAACTAACAGCAGTTTAAAAAATTTTTATTAAATTACTTGTTTCAGATGATTTTAGATAATATATAAATACTTTATACTTAACCATTTCGCTAGCATTATCTATATAGCAAATAATTGAATATTTTACACTTATCTTTTTAACTCTAATGCATTTAAATAACAATGTCTTAGCTTCTGGTTAAGAGAATTAAAATTTTATTATTAAATTAACCATATCGATAATAGAAATTATTAAAAATTTTTATTGAATTACTTGTCTTAGTTGATTTTAAATAATGCATAAATGCTTTACACTTATTCTTTTCTACTAGTATTATCTATATCATCAAATAAACAAATATCTTATATTCATCTTTTCAACTCTAATCCATTTAGATAACAAAGAGAATTAAAATTTTATTAAATCAACTATAATGTTAATAAAAAATAAACTAACATTAATCCAATAATAAAATTTGACTTTATTCTGTTTTATACTAATTTTGCAATTGTAACAAACAAGAATTTTAAAATTCCTATTGGATTACTAACTTTAGAAAATGTATAAATGCTTTATACTTATTCACTAGCATTATTCATATCAGATATAATTAAATGCCTGCGTTCATTTTTTTGATTCTAATATTATTTAGATATCAATAAATTTTGTAATTAAATCAACTATAATAGATAATACTTATGAAATTAACTAAAACTTACTTGCTAATCTAGTAATACCGGTAGTACTCAACTTTATTTTTTTCTATACCAATTTTGTAATTGTAACAAATAACAATTTTAAAATTCCCATAAATTACTTGCCTTGGCACATTTTTATGTTCACCTTTTGACTCTAATTTCATTTAAATAATAATATCTCATATTTTGGATAAGGTAATAATAAATCTTAGATTAAATTGACTATAATACTTAAAAAAAATTATCTAACTTACTTATTAATCCAAAATAATATTTGGCTTTATTCTATTTTACTTAGTTCTATATTTTAACAAATAGCAGTTTAAAATTCTTATTGAATTACTTGTTTCAACTGATTTTAAATAATATGTAAATGCCTTATGCTTTTTTATATTCATTAGAAATAATCCATAATAGCAAATAAACAAATATAGTATGTTTACCTTTTCAACTTTAATTTTACTTGGATAACAACGGCTAACTTGAAATTTTCTATTAAAATTTTTCATTATATAGTGCCCATAGCTTTAACTCATCATAAAAAATAACTTTACAAAAAATGTTAATCCATTTTTAAAATTTTATTAAATATAAAAATAATCTACAAGATTTGTTCTTTTTGTCTTTAAGAACCAAATTTGTGGTTTAAATTTAAATTTAAAGTTAAACTGATAGCATAATAACCTTTCAAAGTTTAACTATTTTATTAAAAAATTGTAAAAAAGTAAACGTATATGTTTTTATTTTTTGACCAATCAAATTATCAGAAATAGACCATGTGACTTTTAAAATTTATTTTGATACATTTGATCACATGATATACCATATAACGAAGAATACTTTTCATACAATAAAATTTTATTTTATTTTGCTGTAATTAAATTTTTTTGCCAAATCAAAATTCAAATTTGAAATAATTACTAGGGTTCCGCAATTTGATTTGATCTTCAAATATTTGAATCAAATATTTGATCAAATTCAAATTCAGATTTGACTATATTTGATTTGATCAAATTCAAATTTGATTTGATTTGACAAATATTTGATTTGATTTGAAATTACTATTAAAATTTCAAATTCAAATCAAATTCAAATTCAAATATTTGAATCAAATCAAATTCAAATTAGGGTCAATTTGATTTGATCAAATTCAAATTGATCCAATATTTGATTTGAATTGAATTTGAGGAACCCTAATAATTACAGACTCAATTGGCTATAATAATTCTATTTTATTCTTGATGAAAGTATTTACCATTTTTGATACAAGCAAATTTGATCATTGTAGCTTAAATTTCGCAGATGCATGATTTATTTTGCACTTTTAAGATTTACTACTGGTAAGCCAATATTAAAATTTTTCAACAATATTTATTAAATTAAAATACTGTGTAGTATTTAAAAATTCCCACAATATGTAGTGCATTAAATATAATCGCATTTAATCATGATGGATAATAAATCAAGAATTATATTTTATTACAAGTTAAGTGATATAAGTGCCAATACATGCACTATTACATAATGCCCATGCCCATGCCCGTGCCTGGCAAACCCTAACTGTCAATTATCCATGTTTAGTTAACTAATCAGTTTTCTAAAATAGCCACAATTAGTTCTCACAATAGTTTTAAAAAATTCAGAAATCTTGTGAGAAATCAGTTATCTTACCTCCTATGAAGGTGTTAAAATGAATAAATAAAAAAAAAATTAATTTTTTTAATAAATAAAAAAAAAATTGATTTTTTTAATAAATAAAAAAAAAATTGATTTTTTTAATAAAATAAAAAAAAATTATGCATTTGATTTTTAGGTAACAATGACTTATCCAAATGCCAAATCTCGTATTGTATACAGCAAGGCCTTTACAAAAACTAAAACCTTTGCAGCTAAACCCAAGGTTACAAATAATGTAGAAGACGACTATGATATTCTTGAAGACTGGGAGCTCTTTGAATTAACCCATAAAAATTTTCAGACTTATGCATTAAAGGCAGGCAGTATTGGGCTGGACATTGGACATGGACATTGGACCACCCATGTCCAGTCCAGTCCAATCCATTGGACCAGAAGGAGTTGGACATTGAACATTGTATCATTAAATTAGTACATAATCATATGACAATTGGCCAATCAAATTATAAATTTTTGTACTATTATACTTGATTTATAATATACTTTTATACAAAGATAAAATTCAAATAATTTAACAATTTAAAGATTAACTATAGTTACTGCCATATGTTTCTAAAAATAAGCTACCCCCTTTTGAATGATTTTAGACACAAAAAATCCAGGTAGCTTATTTTCAAATATAATCAATTTTTGGTCAATCACCAATAGTCACTACATAGTAAAGTCTAAATTCTACTATGTAAATCAATTATTAGCACTTAAAAAACTTTTTTGGGAACTCACTACACATATTCTAAAAGTTTCATCAAAATAGGGGCACCTTTTATTATTTGGCTTTTAATTTTTACATTTAATGAATATATTTTGCTAATAAAATTTTAATCTTTTTGCTAAACGTAAAAATTAAAAGTTAATTAATAAAAAGTTATCCAATTTTGTTAAAATTTTAGGATATATGTATTTTAATCTCCTGAATAAGTTTACTTAAGTGGCTTTAATTGATTTGCTTAGTAAAGTTTGGACTTTACTATGTAGCAACTTTTATCAATCGTGAAGTTGCTTATTTTTGAGTTAAAGGAATTTATTGGCCTAAAGAGGGGTAGCTTATTTTTGGAGGTAGCTTATTTTGGCAATATATAATATAAAAAACTACTAATTTCTGTAATTGTAATAGAATTAGCTTAATTAATAGTAATATTAATTATTATAAAATCACTACATATATTTATAGTAAAACACAATCTAAGTTTGACAATTTGGATTGATTCTTTAATCCAAATAAATTTAGATATCCTAATTAGAGATTTTTAATCAGATTGGTCAAAGAACTTGAATAGCAAATCTAAGAATATATTTAAATACTAACTTTAAATATGTATAATCTAATGCAATTCAATTTGGCTTTGATAGAATCCAGATGATCTATCAAAAATAGAATTGAAGCATTATATTAGAATTTTCGTATAACTTATTGATAATTGTTAATTCTAAAGTTATATATTAAATAGAATTCTTTTATTGCTCAGGTTTATATAGAATTCTATTGCAACTTATACTAATTTAGAATTAATTAATTCTTTTATTATATATATTTAAATAGAATTTTTGTTGTAGCTTATATAATAAATAATTTAAAAATTTTAGTAAATAATTGAACATATTGGACATGGACTATGTCCAAGCATATGTCCAATATCCAGTCCAGTCCAATCATATTAAAATTAGATGGACATATGTCCAATACCAACACTGATTAAAGGCTATAGAATAGCATAATACAGCGGATAGAAAATTAAAATCAACATTTTATACTAGTGTATAATTAGCAATTATAAGTAAGTTATTTTTTTTTTTTAATGTTAAGGTGAGGTCTTGCTTCTGAACTTTATTAAGTGTATATTAATCATTACAATATATTGCTTACAATTATTATACTATCTACTAAGTACCAAGACTTGGACTATTTTATCTATAACCTAAACCTACCAGAGCCTACCATACTCCCATTTATATAGCTAGCCTGGTTTTGGACATTCCTTTTCCCAACCAACTATTAGTATTCACATGTCCACCACTTTATCCACATTTCCTAATATCATTACTTCCAATTTGGTGTATGTGATTCCAGGTAGGCGCTTTTTGCTTCCAAATTGGTATACCGTTCCTTACTAGCATACTTCTTAGGAGTTCGTATCTCAAGCCATGCAGCTGCTTCTACCACATTAGGTAAGTATCTCAAGCTGCATTGCATGCTGCCGCAACTATCCTATTTTCCTGCGACTTGGGGACTTAGGATTTAACGTTCTGAATTCAGAAATATGCGAATGACTGTACTTTTCGCTATAGTGACAAGTATCTAGGCATGTTTTGCCGAAGCTTCTAGTCCCTGATATAGTTGGATGGCATCATGAGGCTCGGCCAACCCAATTTCCATACCACTACATGCACTTATACTAGCTATGCCTGTTACTAGTGGTCTTAGATTCTTTTAACATCCTAAGACTCTCATATGGGTGCACTCAGAGCTCTGTTGGACTTTGACATGTACATGCCTCTATGCTTCCACTTCTTGTTGGTCAGTCAGTTTCGTCTGCCCTTGCAAGGTTCATTTTGATCCCCAGTACTCACATCCAATACCTCCAACTTTATACCGATCCCTCCCAAACTACCAAGCCAAGTGGCCCAGAAGAATTGGTCTGCCCAGCTTTATGTCTGAAGAACTCCTTTTCCTTGGTACCCACTTCTGAAATGTAGATCCTTTTCCTCCAGTACGACTCCAGCATGTCCTTTCTTGCCATAGAGTATGTTTCATTTAGTTCACCGGTCTCCAGTTGAAAGGGCTTCTGTAGTACTGTAGAAGGATCTTCCTTACCTCTTTGCTCAGGGTTGCCAAACAGGTTTCAATTATTCCAGTCCCTTGGATTTGTCTGTATAACTTATACAAATGTGCCAATGCTCTTATTCAAGATGGTGGTACCAAGGTTACAGGTAATATACCCGACTGATCGACAAACAAATATTACCATAACACAGGCCTATTTTTCAATTCATCTTCAGTGGGATTTGAACTCTAGACCTGTCACTTGAGGAGTGACAACCAGACAGCTTCTCTATATCACCACACCTCTATTATGTAAGTTATTTTAAAATATTAAACTTATGAAATATAATATAATTTTTTTTTTAGAAAATTCGAGAACTAACCTTTGAAAAAAAAAAGTACAAGAACAACTTCAGCATGAAGCTAAAAAAATGAAAACCCTTGATGAAATGTGGGAAGCAAAAGCAAAAAGTAAAGAAAAGATACCAACCTTATTATATCATAAAAATATGTGTGAAGTCAATAGAAATGGGACAAATTTATTAGATAAATTTGTCCCATTTCTATTGATGTCCCCCATATTTCTTACCAATCTTAACAACAAATACAGTGAATAAAAGAACATTATAACAAATTAAGAAACTAGCTCTATAATCTCCAAAATATTAAAAAAGAATTGGCAAAATCACAACCTTACGAAGTACAAAAATTAACATTCATTTGCCACCAATACTTTAGATTACTTCTGGATGGTGAAAAAAATAAAAGCATTAGAAAAAATTGCAGATACTTTTTGAAAAGGCATTTGAAATACAGAATATATGGCTCGTTGTCTTAGAGGATGGGCAAAAGCTTTTTTTGATCAAAGATTTTTATCTAGTCAGCACCAAAGAAAACATACAAAAAGAAAGTTATTGCTTGACGATAAAGACTTTAAGTTAACGGCTTGTACATGGTTACGTTCTACTTTGCCAAAAGACTGATCCCTTTAGTATTAAAAAAAAGAATTAGAATTATCAATCTTTTCTAAATTGCTTGAAGTGCCAATCAATATTTCAGAATCAACTATGCGAAAATTTATGCACTTATAGAGATTCTACAAAAAAACTATAGGCCAAAAGGTACATATAATTAATAAAGTTGTCCTTTTTTTAATTATATTCTTAAAAAACCATAGCCTTCTTTAACTAGACTATTAAATTCTAAATTTGTTATAGAGGGTTCATTATAAAGAGTTTGAATTAAAATTTTTTTTTAAATTATTCAACAATTAGATGTATTTTGATGGCCATGAATAAGAGGATGTAAAAGAATATCGTAAAGAGTAGGCATTAAAAATGATAAATTGTCAAAATAAATGGAACAGTATAGTAGCAATGAAATAGAAATAACAATACCACCAGAAAGTCTTGAAATTTGGGATACTCGCCACGTATTGGTTACCCATGATGAAGTTTATTTTTATGCTAATGATGACAAATCATTTTTTTGGCTAGAAAACAATGAATCTATAATTAAAAAAAAAGGCCAAGGATTATTGATTATGGTTAGTGACTTCATATGCATGCCATGGCCCTCTACATCTTACAGAGGCTGATGCTATACGACTTGGGTTAGACCAGAGGGCTCAAGTCATTATCAAACCAGAACAGGCTAATGGTTATTGGAAAAGTGAAGATATAGTTTTAAGCAACTTCGTGAAAAAGCAATTCCAATCTTCAATTTTCTTTATTCAGGATACATAGGCATAGTTTAAATTTTTACTTTCTATAGTGCAGTCATCTAGTTGAATCAAATCTGCACCACTTAAATAATTAAGTAAAAATTATAAAAAATATAGAAGAAAATCAAGCAATTAATAGTCTTTGAAATTTTTGTTGTTTTTGGACAAGTGTAAATTTGCAAGATTGGCAATGAACTTTTTTTTTTTTTGTGAAATTCCAAAAACTTATCAAAGGGTTACGATTTTAGATTCTTTAGATAATTTGCACAATATTTCTTAATTTTTTCTTATTAATTGCATTTTTTAAGGTGTATTTTGCTTTGACCAGAGTACCAACTATAATACATATGCACTTGATGCACTTGTGTGTTTCAAAATGATCCTTTATCCAAAAGTTGAACCTAAATTTAAATTTAAAGATGGTTGGTTCATTCGTGATCATCAAAAAATCATGCAGCCCATGCTTTTTTTGATAAAGATGAAAATGATAGCAAAGGTGAAGGCATTAAGAAATTTAAAGGAATTAAAAAGGTACATAAAAAATAACAAATGTTTTTTTTGTTATATTAGATTCTGAAAAAGCGAAGCATGCGAAATAGTCAAAAATTGGACTATAAAAGAAAGAAAGGTAATGAGAAAGGTAATAGTAAAAAATAATTTTATTTAAATTTGCAATTGATATATTTTATACCTTTGTTGTTTACTTTATTTAGTTCCAAATTGCTGTGCAAAACATATACTTACAATAGAATCTGACTTTTTAGAACAAAAAACATCAATTGCAGAAACTGTTAAAGCTGCCAGACATATTTTCAAATTATATCCAAAGTTTCACTATGAATACAACTTTATCAAACGTTTTTGGGGCACTGCAAAACGAATTGCTCGTCAACAATATGACTATTCCTTTATACAACTGCAAATTTGTATACCAGAAATACTTGATAGTGTACTGTTGCCTATAATTAGAAAATTTAGCTGAAAGGCTTGAAAATATATTGAAGCATATGCAACAGGTTTAGAAGGATATGATGCAGAGAGGGCTGTGAAACAATTAAATCATACAGAAGGCTTCGGGTAGACGATTAAGTAAATATGATTTAGTTCAATTATATGATGCAATATTTGCTACAAGAACATAAGTAAATATAAAGCTTTAAAACAGTAATATATAATACTATAACATACCTTAGTACAGTTTGAGTTGTAGTTTTTACTTAACGATTAATTTTGCCTTCAAAACATTAATGTATTTCAAATATTAAATATAAAAATTTTGTACCAAAAACATTGTAAAAAAAAAAACTAAGCTTTACCAAAGGCACCAGAATCCTATAATAAAGGTGCCACCAGAATCTCAAAAAATAAGCGTTAAAGATACCGGCATCTCAAAAAAAATGCCAAAGGCATTACAAAAAAGCAGTGTCTAAAGTAAAAAAGTGTGAAGAGTGTTTAAAGAAAGTAGAAATATAAAAAAAAGTGAGTGATCACGAATACAAAAAGAAAGTGTTCAATACTCATACTCAAAAAAAAGTACAAATGTTTAATACTTAAAAAAAAAGTGCCAAAAAAGTTCGACACCAATACTCAAAAAAAGTGCAACCATTCATGTACAAAAAAAAAAAAAAAGGTGTTCAAGTGCAAAAAAAAAAAGCATTTATATGCAAAAAAGCAAAAAAAAATGTATTGCATAGGCAAAAAAAAAATGTTGGTGAAAAAATCCCATATTCTGATTGGCTTAAAGGTATATCACATAATTGCTCAAAAAGTGAACAAAGTCATGTGACTGGAAAGTTAAAACTATGATTACCATAGCAAATTTTTGATAATAGATGCTTATAGTTTGCAGTTTCTAGATTTTTGATAATAAAGAGTACTTTATATTTATCTTTTCAATTCCTGTTTTATGTAGATTATAAACTTTGATCTATTTCTACAAATTTTTGATAATAGATACCCTGTATATGTTCTTTTAAAATCTAAATATATGGGCCAAAATACTCATATTCCTAATAATAAATAAATGCCTTATATTCATTATTATATATATATATTTTTTTAAATTATAGTTAAAACATCATTCAAGAAAATAATTTAATTAAAAATTCAAATAGCTGGGCCATTTTATATTTATACTTTGAGTGCCAAAGGATTAACATTGTCTAGTCCTAATATGTTGAGCCTTTAATGCTTTATCAATTTTTAATAATAAAAATATATGCCAATTAGATTATATATTTTTAAGGTTTTTGTTTTAAGTTCACTATAGTAAGATTCAAGAAAATTTGTAAAGAAAAAGGTGTGAGTGTTGTCAAGCTCAAAGGGCCCACTTATTAAAATTTTTAAATAATTTTTAGTAATATATTTAGTGACTACTAAAATAGGGCAATTAGTGATAGTATCTTGAATAATACCTTAATACCTTTGCATCCAGCTTGGATTTTTTTGTGCATTGTATAGATTATTTTTTCAAGAGTTGGTTTGTGATATATATTTTTGATCCACATACATATAATATGAACTATACAAATAAGAATACTACACTTCTGTTCTCTAGCTTGAATATTTGAAAAGGTTGTTTTAATACTATTAGCTTTTACACTACTCTGATCAAGAAGTATGTACTGTGGACTCTAGCGAAAGGCAAATTTTTAAATAATTTTTAGTGCATACATTATAATATTATTATTCTCATTACTAATATAAAAATACATGCCTACATTTTAACAATCACAATTATTACAAAAATATAATGTAAACATCTGCCAATTGTGCTTATTGGTATTAGGGGGCTTCCAGAAATCAGCTGATTTCAGGGAGGGTAGTGGGTCAGCTGAAGTATCAAATATAATTCTGGCCAAAGTTACAAAATTATTTTTGACCAAAATTATAGATTTATTAACAATATTCGATAATTAATAACTTTTAATTTACTGGATCAAATTTATTGATTTAACTACCAAAATGATCCTCTTAATGAGATTATTCTAGCAAGCCAAAATCATTAAAATCTAATCACTTGATCCTAAGATTAAAATAGATATATGTTACTATAAAAGTTTTATAATTTATTATTAAAAAATTATAAACTATTTATAGTAACACAAATTTATTCTGATCTCTGGATCCTGTGATTGGATTTTTATGATTTTGGACTTGCTAGAATTCTCTCATTGAGCTGATCATTTTGGTAGTTAAATTATCGAAATTGGTCCAGTAGATCAAAAGTTATTAACAATTAAAAATTAATTTTCAATTGTTAATAACTTTTGATCTACTGGACCAATTTCGATGATTCAACTACCAAAATGATCAGTTCAATGAGAGGATTCTAGCAAGTCCAAAATCATAAAAATCCAATTACAGGATCCAGTGATCAGACTAATTTGTGTTACTATAAATAGTTTATAATTCTTTAATAAATTATAAAACTTCTATATTTGAGTAAAACTCAGTGTGATAAAATACATCAACCCATGGTACGTCTTACAAAGTGGAAAATGTCAATGCCATCCACAACAGCAAATGCAATAACAAAGTATCCAGAAATTGTAAATTTTAAAAGCCTGTGGAACAGACACATAGAACACCATTTTTCTAAGCTATTAATAAGACTAAATTCAGGCGGGCTCTTAGAAAAATCGACGGTAATGCGTTTGAAGCAAGAGCAGCTAAAAGTGGGTTCAATCAAGTGCATTTTAACAAACCATGAGTTACTGGAGAAAAGAAAGTTAAAAATAAGAAATTTGGGGGTGCAAGTTCTGCAACAAGCAAAATCCCTAGGCTTCATGATAGAAGAGAGCGATTTTACGAAAAGTTGGGACATAAATATACACCAATCAACAAACGATGTAGAAATCGCCAAAGTGTTAGAAAAATACCAGCTCGCATACGAAGAATCAAGCGCATATAAAATGGGAATATGGCTAACCTCACAGCTTATGACAGAAGATGAGGAAAAGTTGTATACGTGGAAACAAATAAAGCTGGTATTTAATTTCGTTTTAAGAGGGAAGAAAGCAAAATGGTTTGACAAGATTGAAAAGGAGATAATCAAAAATTTTACAACGAGAGAAGTCAAACCAATATGTAAACTTAGAACAAAGAATCCAAACACATTCACGATAGCAGTAGAAGAGGTTAAGGAAGATAAAAGAACTAAAGAGTGGGTTATGTGGAAGGAGAAAGATCTTATTAAAATTGGACGAATAAAGGAAAAGGAAAAAAAATATACAGAGATAAAAAATTATATAGAAATGAAAAATATACAATTAGGTTTAGGGACAAAAGTGCTAGAATGGGTTAAAGGCCAAGTTCCAGCAATAGTTAAACGCAAAGAACTAAGAGACATATCAAATTTAACACAAAAGACAGAAGTTGGTCCACAAATGATTTTTAGCACAACTTCTTTAGAGAAAGTAGTAAGAAAAAGCACGGAAAAAACTCTGATAACGAAAAGAGAGTTACAAAGGGTTAGAAGAAAAGAGGTAGTATCTGTAGACTGTATAAGGTGGGAAGTATTTTTGATAAATAGAATAGTCGAGAATTTTACTCTTAGAAATAGATTTATAGAAATTTTAGATCAAAATGAAGGATTAGATAGTTTATTCTTTTATACAGATGGCTCGCTTGGGACTTCAGAGAGTATGGCAAGAATGGAAATGGGATGTGAAATACAGTCAAACCTCCATATAGTCACCCTCTATATAGTCACAAAACCAATATAATCACTTTTGTAAGTTTACCAGCCTTTTTACTATAATTTTCACCTCTATATAAGCACATTTGCATTATAATCACTATCACAATTTTTTATTTACCATCTATATAAAATTACCCCTACATAATCACATTATTATTATGATATTTTGAATTAATTATTTTATTATTATAAATATTTTTGTAAGTTATTAATTATTATTTTTTAACAAGTAAAAATTTTTAAATTTGTTTTTTTAATAATTAATTATCTTTTCTACATATAAAAGTTAAAATTATACTAAGTAAATTAATAAAAATTATCTAAGTAAAGTTGTTCAGTATACAAAATTACATATACTCTAAAATTTTGAGATAATTTGGTTAAAATCGTATTAATACACTTTTACAATTTACGTTTAGCGAAAAAATTTAAAAATTTAAAAATTTTTTAACTTAATCGTAAATTATAAAAGTGTATTAATAAGATTTTAACCAAATTATCAGAGTATATGTAATTTTGTATCCTGAACAACCTTACTTATATCATTTTTATTGATTTACTTTAGATAATTTTAACTTTTATATGTAGCTACGATTTACGATTATTTTAAAAAAAATTAAAAAAAATTTTTTTAAAATAATCGTATATCGTAGCTACATATAAAAGTTAAAATTATCTAAAGTAAATCGATAAAAATTATATAAGTAAAGTTGTTTGGGATACAAAATTACATATACTCTGAAATTTTGAGATAATTTGGTTAAAATCTTATTAATACACTTTTATAATTCACGATTAAGTTAAAAAAATTTTAATTTTTAAATAAAAATTTTTATTTATTAAAACTTCTATATAATCACAATTTTTTTTATATGCAATTTTATTATAATTGTGATTATATAGAATCCCTCTATATTAGTCACATCTCTATATAATCACCACTTTTTATATCCCGAGGGTGTGATTATATGAAGGTTTGACTGTAGTTCAAATCACAGAAGAAGGACAGCTTATACGGCAAATAACATGTGGAACTGAGAAATGGTTTTCATAGGACCCCGGACATCTCTCATATAGGTCATAACTGGATTTTGGCCAATTTTGACCTAATTTGCTGAAAATGACAAAATCTATTTATTTAAATAACTTTTGGTCAGTAATCAGAATTGAATGAACTTTTTTTTGTTAGATGCGCCTCACTAAGAGCTTCATTTTAAAAAAAAGTTCATTCAAATTGGACTACTGGATGCCAAGATAATTGCCAAAAACTGATTTTTTGCTTTTCAAATTTTGGGGGTTTTTGCTAAAATGCGTAACGTATGACCTCTGTACTACATGTCCGGGGTCCTAGCGGAGTTAGTAGCAATCATGGCTGCACTTTTAGTAACTCCAAAAGAGAAGAAGGTAGAGATAAGAACAGATAGTAGTGCAGCCATATTTGCTATAAAGAAAGGGCTCGAGGCAGATAAAGCAAGACAATGGCTAAAGCTTAAAAATAGTCGGTTGATCGCGACAATAGTGGAAATAGTTAAAACGAAGCAATTAAAAATGCATCTTATGAAAATTAAGGGTCATTCAGGGGATCTTTTTAATGATCTGGCAGACCTCAAAGCCAAAGAAGGTACAAATTGCGGAGAAGTTCTAGTCCCTTCAACACTAAGCACAAAAGATTTTAAGTTAAGATTTAGGTGGAAAAATGAACTTATAGAAAAGCCAGTACATTCTTTCGTTAAGATGCTTGGAAAAGTCTTAAATAGAGCAGAGTGGACCTTTGTACATAATCTCCAAAATACAACGCATCAAGAAAGAAAGTCTTCACAGTACTGGCCAATCTTGTATAAACTTCTTGAAAATGGAACTAAATAGCATAACTACATATACAAATCGAATGCTTTACAGCTTTTCGAAATAAAGTGTATAAATAATATCTTACCGGTGCTAGAAAGGCTTAAGCAACGGAAACCAGATACATATAGAGATGACAGATGTATTGTTTGTAAAAAGAAAACAAAAAACGTAGAGCATTTAGTAAGCTGTGAAGTTTTATTGAATTTGATACGAGATATTGAAGAGTATGAGGTAGAGTCGACCCTAAAAGAAATAGAAGGAATACAAGACATACCTGAAAAGAAAGAAGAGATCTTAGTTATGATAGGAAAAGGAAGCATGGACGAAGAACTTCGGAGAAGAGAGCGGTGGATAAGAGGACTAATCACAAGAGAAGATTTCGAAGAGCTGCGTCCAAGTAGGACCCCGGACATCTCTGATATATGTTATATTTTTTTTTTAGCAAATTGATTCAAATTTGATTTAAGGTCCAAATTTAAATTTAGCAAATTGAAGTTAATTTTAAAAAGGGTCATAATTGAATATTTTGGCGAATTACAAAGATTTTATGCATGTTATATTTTATTTTTAGCAATTTATCCACATTTTTGCAAAAATTATTGTAACAAGTTAAGTTGCACTATAATGATCGATCCAGATATAACAAGTTGTTAATGCCTATATAGAGTAAGGTGATAATCAATTATAATTAAAAATAAATAAAAGTAGTTGTAGCATGTAATCAGGTTTTAGTATCAATAGCAACTTGGTACTTACCCCGCATATGTATTATGATCATTGATCGTGATTGTATATCAATAAACAAATAAATTTGTAATGCAATTGCATAGAGATGTGAATTAGTTAGTAATTCACATAATA
>QKWP01000135.1:103950-114066 GCA_003550325.1 Gigaspora rosea | reverse complement strand
TTTCTTGAAAATTTAAGAAAAGATTCTTAATTTTTGATTTTTTGATCAAAAAATTCAAAATTAAGTATCTCTTCTTAAATTTTCAAGAAATATAAAAGTAAATATGCCAGTAAAATGTATTTTTATATGCTGCACAAATTTTTTTTAGAGCACCTGAACCTAAGAGCACTATCTAAATGTAATAATTTAGTTTTTAGCAAATTACTATAAAAACTTTATGTAATAATTGAATTTTTAGCAAATTTACTTGATTTTAGAGGTAGCAAAAACCTTAAAATTTGTGCAGATCAGTTATGACCTATATGAGAGATGTCCGGAGTCCTGTCCAAGTTTCAAGTCCAATGCCCAAACAAGAAACTTAGTGGTAAAATTTTGGAAAAATTGGATAAAAAGGATTTACAACAATATCTGGGTCGCAAGATGTAAATTAGTACAGGAGTGGGAAAAAGAAAATGGTATAGGGCGTAAAGAAAAAAGAAGACCTTTTTCAGATACCAATGGGAGGAAAAAAAGGAAAAAACAAACCAAAAAAGCAGAAACGAATGAAAAGGAAAACAAGGTACAAGGAAGAAGTAAAACGAAAAAAGTGGAAGAAAGGTGGAAAGCTGTCCTAGATATAACCAGAAGTGAAGTCTTGAGTTGGATTAAAGGTGGCCAATGGGCTGAATGGTAGAAAATTATTTAGTAGTCTTGACAGGCCGTAAGAGCTGTCCGGTGAAATACTAACAAATCTAAATGCAGGATAGGTTGGTATAGAGGTAAATCTTACTATAGCAGGTCGCACATAGGTATTCTTTGAACAACCGGGTGAGCCAATACTTGTAATTTAGATGCAAGGGAGAATAGCTTCCTGCAAAGTTAATATTTTAAATTATAATATTATTAAACCTAATAAAGTATAGGCAAGACTGCCGAATTTAAAAAAAAATAAAACTTCTATAGTAACACAAATTTATTATGATCTTAGGATCCAGTGATTAGGGTTCCGCAATTTGATTTGATCTTCAAATATTTGAATCAAATATTTAATCAAATTCAAATTCAAATTTGACTATTTGATTTGATCAAATTCAAATATGGTCAAATTTGATTTGATTTGACAAATATTTGATTTTACTATTAAAAATTCAAATTCAAATCAAATTCAAATTCAAATATTTGAATCAAATTAAATTCAAATCAGGATCAATTTGATTTGATCAAATTCAAATTGATCCAATATTTGATTTGATTTGAATTTGAGGAACCCTACCAGTGATTAGATTTTCATGATTTTGGGCTTGCTAGAATCCTCTCATTTTGGTAGTTGAATCATCGAAATTGGCCCAGTAATTAACAATTGAAAATTAATTTTTAATTGTTAATAACTTTTGATCTACTGGGCCAATTTCGATGATTTAACTACCAAAATGATTAGCTTAATGAGAGGATTCTAGCAAGACCAAAATCATAAAAATCCAATCACAGAATCCAGAGATCAGAATAAATTTGTGTTACTATAAATAGTTTATAATTTTTTAATAATTATATAATTATAAACTTTTATAGTAACACAAATCTATTCCGATCTTAGAATCCAGTGATTAGATTTTAATGATTTTGGGCTTGCTAGAATTCTCTCATTGAGAGGATCATTTCGGTGGTTAAACCGTCGAAATTGGGCCAGTAGATCAAAAGTTATTTACTATTAGATATTATATCTAACTTTTTAATAATCATAAAATCTAATTGGTTGATTGGGTATCAGGTGGAGGTGGGTGGGGTAGGGGTGAGGTGGGCTTATAGTAAAAAAAATCAGCTGATTTCTGGAAGCCCCCTTATGTGTAGAGTCTATGAGAGTTAGCTAACCATAGTGCATTAAATTTTTTAATTGCTTTGAATTTGCAAAACAAAAACTATAATATAACTTTTTAACAAAAAATCATACTATATGATAGTTTTTTTTGCTTAAAAATTTCATAGTATTATTAATATTTAGATTTACTGATAAGATGTATGGTGCCTAGAACCAATATTATATAATTTCTAATAACTATATAAAATAAAAATAATTAAAAACCAAAATTTTTTTAGCTTACTCAAACGAAAGTTATTAGCCAGAATATTTAATATATTTTAAAATTTTGGTCAATAATATAAATTTTTAAAAATATTTTATTATACTAAAATCTAATTGGCTAATTTTTTATGTAATACAAAATTTTTATAATAAAAATTTTTAAAATTTTGGCCATTTTAATCACGTGATATTGGTTCTAGACTACATGTACTATATGTTTATTGAACCTGTAATTTTAAATTTAATATTTGTAACCTTTTGTGTTTTAAGATATTTTATGTCTAAATTTTTTATACAATTTTTTTGTTTTATTTCGAACAATATTTGCAATCACTAGTGGAAAATAATCTTTAATTGCTTTATCATGTATTAACTTTTTAATAAATTTTGACTGCTTTCGCATATCAACTTCATTAATAGTATAGCAATGATCTGGTGTGCCTTCTACTTCTTCAATTCTAATAGTTTTTGTAGCATCAAACCAAGTTATTTTTATCTTGGCATTACATTCAACAGAAGGTTATTTTCAACTTATACGAAGCTTTTTTAAAAGAATGTTTTCTTTTTTTACTTTTGATTTTTTTGGTTTTAAGAACCAGTATATATAAATTTTTTATTCATCACTATTTATTTGCTTGTAACTATTAAATCTTATCCAAACATTATTAACAAGAACTCACTACTTGTCAAATTCTTTAGCAAGAAGTTCAAATAAATTTTTTATATTAAAATAATATTTATGTAAATCAGATATTGTTGTTAGAAATTTGATTATATAATGGTAAGAAATATGAAAATCAGATTCGTACTAATGTATATTCGCGTTTTAACTATTAAAAAAAAAGTTGTATAACCAAAAATCTTTGAACACAAAGTATAATTAAAGAGACCAAGTATAGCCCAAAACTAGGTCAAATATAAAGGTTGAAAATATGTATTAAAAAAAAACTTTTAGTATAATAAAATAAAAGATAGCTCTAAGTGCACAATCTTCAAGTGCATGCTTCTAATTAAGTTTTTCTCAGCATTAGAACCCTTAGTTCCAAGTACTTAAGTATACAGATTTTGCTAAAGAATTTTTTCAAGTATTTTAACAATACTTTAATTGCACAACATGTTTTTCTATTTGAGCTTTGATTTGGTCGATAATAATGAGGATCAATTGACTTGTATAATCTAGGGATCGTTAGCTCAATTGATCTGTTCTTCTTTAAGGATTCTCTAAAAATAGAAAAATCTGCAAAAAATCTTAAAAATAAACAAAAATTACTATAAATAGAAAAGATCTGTATAAAAATATCAAACTAAGCAACTAATACCTAACCTATCTATATATTTCAGGTTCTGTATAATCACTATATATAATTTAGTTTATACTATAAATTTTTGTCTTTGACAATAAGTTTGATAAGCTCTTTAAAAGCCAAATTTAATCGATTCTAAATTTGAACCTGCTTTGGACCAGGTATATTATATATTACTGAAAATAAGCTATCTTCAAAAAAAGCTACCCCTTATTTTTTTAAAAATTTTTAAAAAAATTATTAGCAGTTGCTACATATAAAAAGCCAAATTTTATTAAATAAATCTCAAAAGTTCAATTAAGTAAAGTTGTTCAGGACAATGTAATACACTTATAATAAAAATTTGGTAGTATTTGGACAACTTTTTATTAGTACAATTTTTAATTTTTTAAAAAATTTAACAATTTGAAAATAAGCTACTCTTATGTTTTTTTGTGTAACTTTTTGGCCAAAAAGTGTAGCTTATTTTTAGACAAATATAGTATGCTATTAATATGGAGTTTAATAAAAGGCATCACTAAACCTTTAACCTAACAGCTAGCTATATAGAAATAGCTTTTTTTTAAAACTATGATTGAAATCATTCATTATAATGAAATGTGTTTTGGACTTTCTTTTTATATATTTCTTAACAATTTCTTGTTGGACTAATTTGATTTTTTCTTATTATTGGGTAGTAAATAAATTGTAATAATAATTATTTCTAGTTGTTTAAAATAAAATACTATTTTAATTATAAACTTGCTATGTTAACTACTTGTTTTAAATATTTTTTCCAATTTTCTCTTATAAAAAGACCAATTTTAGAACCTTTTTTCTTATTGGGATCCTTACAGTATCCCTACTTAACCAAAAACACTTGTAGTTTCTAAAGTTCTTTATTAAGAAATAATCTGTTTTAGCTAAAATATTTGCTTCAATAACAGTTATTTGATATGTTATATATAAATTTTTGAAATATGTTAGCTTTAGCATATTGTAATATTGCAATTGCGATATTACAATGTAACGTAGTTAGAGATTTAATAAATAAATATTGTGCATGATGGATATTTGTAATGTATATAAAATAGTATAAATAATTATATCATTATAGATTTGGTTAAATAATTGGTTACTTAAAATAAATCAGTTACATACCTTTTTCAATTCCAAAAATGCACAAAACTATTTGAGTTGTTAAACAAGCTATTTCTGAATTATCATAGTTTTGTCGTTTGACTATTTGAGCCATTAAACAAGCTATTTCTGAATCAACATGGTTGTGTTGTTTGAAGTCATAAAATTAAACTATAATTATAGCTCGTTGCATTTTTAATTCTATAGTCATGTAAGATAATATCTTCAGGTTTTCATTTTCTGATCCATATTTTTATAACTGTAGTAAAGAGCAAGACGGTAAATTAGCTGCTTTGTAAAAAAAAATTAAAATGAGCTAGTTAGAAAGATAGTTATGCTAATTGTCAATGTTTATTAGTATTTTTAGCACTAATTGATCTCTTATTTTCAACAAGCCAATATTTCTACAGTGAACATACAACTAAAGAGCCTGTGCAATTGTTTTAAGAACAACGGTATAAGGACCAAGGATTCATACAATTATCTCATAAGCAACAAAATCAGTTATGCAATTAATTTATGAACAATAGCATAAGGACCAAGAATTCATATAGTTATTACATGAGCAATAAAGTAATAAAGACTCTGATTGCATCAATAAAGATGTTGAATACAAAATTGCAAATAGTGCAGAATTTCCTACTTGGAATACTTTCAAAAGAACTTTAAAAAAGCATGAACTAGAAGTTGAATTCAAGTCTATAAAGTTTCGATTAGAATGTGATAACAATGGAGATATTATTCGTTGATATTTTGTTTGTGAAAATTTAAATGTGCATCAACCCAAAAAAAAAGATAATTGATACAAACTATAGAGAAAGAGATTCTAAGAAAGTTGAATGCTCATGACAACTCAATACTAGGTGTAGAAAAAAGTTGGTACTATAGTTATTAATAAACTTATCGATAAGCATAACTATTTGTTTGCTCCATATTGAAAAAAGTTTGCTTTAAGTCTACGTTCACTTTTACAACAAAATAAAGTTTTTAACTCAAGAATGCGATCTTGGTGCTAAAGTCCAATATCGATACCTTTAAAAAAATTCACTATTCAACCTTTATATGATCGTGATTTATACAATACAATACGTAAATATAAAAATAAGATAGGTGGTAATCAAGGGAGAACAGTGGGAGAACGATATAGCAGATATGGTTAATTAGCTAATGCAACAAAAAGAACAAGAACTAGGATGGGCAATTTTTATTAAGTTGGAGAGAATTGACAATAACCTTTTATGACTTTTTTGAATGTCACCAGGGCAGGTAAAATTGTGAAAGCGTTATCATAATATGGTTGTTAACAATAATATCGCAAAGACAAATGCATATTATGTTATTAAATTTCTTTATAGTTGTTAACAATCATCATCAAACAAGAATTGTTGCACAATCACTTGTTTAAAATGAAACTATTAATTCGTATAAGTGAATTCTAAAATGTATACTAAAAGCAACCGATGATTTGTCTCTAAAAGTGATATTCACTGATGCAGATCCTACTATGATTTCTGCTATAATCAAGTCTTTTCTACTTCAAAACGTAATCATTGCATATTTTATATACAGACAAATATTGCAAAAAACTATCTTGAAAACTTGAAAGATTTTATAATAATTTTTTGCAAAGTTGGTAACATGTAATAGCTATAGTAAAACAAAATTGGAGCATTGTTAAAAAGATTTGTTGATTCAATATCCTGTAGCCAAAGATTATTTAAATTATTTTTGAAAGACTTAGTAATCATGGGCTAAGATATATGTGTTTACAAATTTTTGTGCTAGGATGCAAAGCATACAATAGGTAGAAAGCACAAACAGGCCAATTAAAGCAGAAGTTGGTACCAAAACAATGCTTCTCAATTTGGGCAAAGCTATTCAAATAAAACTTGAACATGAAGCACAACACTAGCAGCTTTTAGAATATGAAAATGCATTACCTACCAGAGGGCTTTCGAGCATTCAAAGTGTTTTTTTTGAACCTGTTCAAGATGCAATCAAAAGTATTTAACTTTAGAATCTGCATCTGTTCAAAATATTCAAATTTCCCAAAGCATTTTATATCATACAAGTTTGTTTGAAAATTCACATGATTTAATTTTGGTATAGTGTTATATTATTCATATAACTATTTGCTTAATATTTTTTTTATTAATATAATTATTATTATACTGTATTTGTTTATTAGTTTCCTAATGCTCATAAATATGCAGATGGGTACCTTGAATATGAGTACGATGCGGTACAGGCTTCACTAGAAAATATTATGAATATGGTCAACCACGAAAATATTCTTGAAATTTAGTAGATTTTATTATTTGATCAATATAAATATAGTTATCTTTATTTTGTTATTCTTTTGGCTAATAATATACACCTTTGTACTTGTCTTTATATTATTTCCCATAGTTTTTATTGCAGATAATTTTTTAGTATTTTCAAGATATCTCATAATGCCCAGTTCGATATAAAGCTATATCTAAACGTTAGTATACCAATTCTATGCAAGCATCCAATTATTCTGTAATTTCAGGTACATCTGCTATGGAATTTGATTCAAATAAAGAAATAAATCAGGTTATTTCTATTCATGAACCTAATATGTATAGAGCTAGCATTCATAATAATATTATACTAAAACAAGAATATGTACATGGCTTTGGTATAGCCAAAAGCAGGTTAGTCAATGAATTTGTGAAGCTTATAACAGGATTTGGGGGTGAGTCAGTAGAAAAGGAACAAATTTATCTAATAAATTTGTCCCTTTTCTACTGACTTACCCCCATTTATCAAAAACCATACTGGCGTTGATACTAATAAATAGATGACAGTTGAAGTTACTCAAATTGAGAACCCAAAAAAATTGAAGCATAAAGGGTGTCTGAAGTTGCCAAAACCAGCACAGCAGAGTGATTAAGATTTGAACAAAAGCTGTAAACAAATTACTAAAACAGATTTTGAAGATAAATACATTAAAGTTCATTACGAAAGTGGGCTAATAATATGACAAATAATGGAAATAGTACTCAACATCATTGTGAAAACTATTATAGAACCGGACATTATTCTTACATGTAAATTTCCTAAAGGTAATGCTTACCGGTATGCAATGTGATTTTACTAGTTTAAACTCTTAGTCTTCTAAGCTTGATATTAAATAAGATAGATGATTTTTTGAAATTGTTGTATATGTAACAATAATGCACTTTAATAATTGTTAAAGTTAATAAATAACTATAATGCTATAATTTATTGTAATTGATTAATGATAGCAATGTTTATAGTAACTCATTATAATTACAGTAGATTATAGTATTATGTTCTCATATACAATGTAAAAGCTTTTTTTAATTAATTGGTCTAAACAATATTTCAAGGGTTTTAACGTTTTTACAGTAAATACTGTATTTAGTGAAACTCAAGTATTGCAGTGGTTAATTAGTGGTTTCAGCACTAAAAGATCTAACTCAAATAGCAAGCAAGCAACTGCAGTAATTTTTATTTTTTATTTTTTATTTTTTTTTTATTTTTTTTTCCAAGTCAAAGTGCCCACTTCAGGGGAGAGCTTTTTTATTCAAGATAATCAGACCCCGGATGCCCTACATGGAAGGATATCTGACATTTGTACATTGACAAGAGTACAACTAGCCTTACCTGCAACTTTTGGTTGCCTATTTAAGTAGCCACCCGAAGGTTCTACACTAGCTACCATACCTGCAACCCACATACTGGCATTGCCTATTTAAACCCTCTGATCACTGCCTCCTGTCAGCCCATCTTGTATTACCGGAACACTGTTCCGGATGCTAACCAGTCCCCCTTAGGACTAGTTCATCCCAGTGGGAAACTTGGTAGAGCGGCCCCTGTCCCACACAGGAATCACCTACACTTTAGTAGTGTATGCATTTGCCAAGACCAACACTTGCAGTTAGAGGTGGTTATCTAACTGCTATCACTACCTACTTATAGAGTTCACCCGACCCCAGTACCGTCCCATTTTTCTTTCGGCTTCTTTCACCCAGAAGCTTCCTTTCCCCCGGTTGCTTTCCTACTTTCAATCCGAAGACCCGGGAGGGTTGGTCTGCCCTGGCGAACCCAGGGCCCCTCCCCCTAGTACATGATTCTGAAACACATGTTCTTTTCCTCCGGTGCGACCCCTGGCAGTCCGGTTGGTGGGGCCCGCCATAAACTCTTTTGTTGTAAGTCCGCTTCCGGTCAGTCCCCGTCTGATTCCTGTTAGGTACTGTCGAAAGTCTGGCTACCTCTCTACTCAGGACTTGCCAAGTATAGTTTTCTTTTGTCCTATGGTTCTGTGCATAACACAGCACATGCGCTCCCCAGGATTTATGCGCCCCAATTCTGTGCATAACACAGCACCAGAGCTCCCAATACGAGTTGATATAACCTAGGAAACAGATTTGTAAATCTGAGCTCAGAGTCAAGGTTACTGTAACACAGGTAAATCCTTCGAAATCGTCTTTAGTAGGATTCGAACTCTGTACCTTTGCTACAACTACTTGGAGGGTGACAACAATCCAACTACACTATGTCGCCACACCCTGCAGTAATTTTTATATATGTATTAGAGTAAGTATGTTATTATTTAATTGAAGAAGCATTTATTTATTATTACTTTCGCATTGTTTATAAATTCAAATTTTCAATTCTGACTTTTATTGATTGTCATGTGATCACGTAACAATTCGATCGCTTCGAAGCTTTTCTAAGAGCGAAAGTTTTTTTACAGATGCTATAAATCAAAAAAGTTGTATATACTTCTATGATCAAAATATGCCGTTTTTCAAATACTAGCCTAAGCTAAAATCAAACCTTTTCTACTAATCAAATATGGATTGGGAATTCGAAATACAAGCAGTGTTGCTTTTAAACTCGAATGGTTAAATTAGAGTTTGGGTTAGTTGTCGATTAGAATTACTGTATTCATTCATTTTGACACTGGTTTTATTATCATATTAAATTAGACATTAGTCCTACATTTTTTTTGCTTTATTCACTATTGAAAACAATTAATAGATTAATTTTTAATACGATATTTTTCTGTATGATTAGGTGTAATGTAAAAAACAATAAATAAAGCAAAGACTAATTATAGTATAAATTCATGATCTTATCTTTTTCATTTAACTAAATTAGTATCTTAATTATTGGCAACATAACTTGTAGTACATATAATTAGAGCTAACAGGACCTCGAATAATCTATGTGATGTCATATTTGAAAAATAACTAATAGAGGCCTGTTGTTTAAAAAAGATTATATTTGAAAAGTAGGTATTGGAGAAAAAGGTTATATTTGAAAAATGCTAAATGGCAAAATAGATACTGTATATTTAAAAGAATGCTAATAGAAGTAAGTTTTATAAATGTTATATTTAAAAAGTGCTAATGAAAAATCTGGGCTATAATAGTAACCCGGTAGGTAAAAAGAAGAGAGGGATAAAAGGGAGAGAGGGTAAAAGAGAGAGGGAGTAAAAAAGAGAAAGGGGTAAAAATTGTGCAAAACAGTTTTTTTTTTAAGTTTTTCACACAACTTGTGATATATATATTTATGATTCTTGGTAGCTTGTAGATTAAACGGCTTAAAAATTTTGAACTTTTTTTTTTTTTTTTTTTT
>QKWP01000135.1:20302-103906 GCA_003550325.1 Gigaspora rosea | reverse complement strand
TTTTTTTTTTTTTTTAATAAGTTTAAGTCTGTTTTTTTTAGTGATGTTGTATTTCAAAAAAAGGTAAAGTTGGGTAAAAATTCGATCTAATATGTAAAATGTAGCTTAAGCTTAATATACCAAACCAAGTGCTAACCAAAAAATTTTTTACTATGATGCTCAAATATAATCTCATATAGATTATTTGGAGTCCTGAGCTAACTATGTATCCATTTGCATTGCTTTTTCATTCAACCATTTATAGTATTGTTAAGCGTAGTTATAGTGCTCAAGGTTTTATTTTAAAAAATTAATTATTTTTAAAATTAAAAGGCAGTGAATTTATTACTAAACGATAAATAGCTTGTAGCTTAATATAATAGTTGGTAGAACTGTTTATAAATTATACAGTATCATATAACCTGCAATATAGCAGGTTGCGATATTTATACAATTCTAAATTTTTTATATATAAAATTTTAGTAAAATAAAAGGCAACAAGCTAAAAAAAAATTAATAAGCAAAAAGTGAAGCAAATTAAAAGCAAAGTAAAACAACAAAACAAATATAAAAAAAATTTGTTTATTATGATGTATAAAAAAATTATATATAATTACTAATTACAAATATAATTGGCTAATTATATGGGTTGCTATATAACAGAAATAGTAAATAACCTTCAAATAGTCCCTGGACATCTCTCATATAGGTCATAACTGGATTTTGGCCAATTTTGGTCCAATTTGCTAAAAATGACAAAATATATTAGTTTAAATAACTTTTGATTTAGTAATCAAAATTGAATGAACTTTTTTTGTTTGATGCGCCTTACTAAAAGCTTTATTTTTAAAAAAAGTTTGTTCAAATTGGTCCACTGGATGCCAAGATAATTGACAAAAACAGTTTTTTGCTTTTTAAATTTCAGGGGTTTTTGCTAAAAAAAACAAGTATGACCTCTATGCTAGATGTCTGGAGCATAGTGGGCTTTTATTTTGATTGGATAATTTTTGTAGTTCATTTTGTGATTTTACAAAATCTGATTGGTTAATAGATTTATATTAAGAGAGCCGAAGTAAAATAGTTTGCAAAATATTAATTAAATAAAAGATATGAGATATTAATTAAATAAAAAGATACATTTATTTAAATTTAAGAATTGCAATAATTTATTACAGTACTTGAATCTTATGCTATACATATATAAAAAAAAACAAAAAAATCTTAAATAAGGACTATCATTTTTTTATATTTAACTAGTTATATTTTAACAAATGTTTTTGTAAAAGGATTTTATAATTTTTCGCCTATGCGATGTATCGCCACCTATAAGATTATGTGTAATGTGAAATCAAAACAACCCAAAATAACCCGATTTTCTCATTAGTTAGGGTTAGGGTTAGGTGAAGGTAGTGTGAAGGTGATAGGAGGAGGTTTATAGTAAAATTGTACAAGGAATTTTTTTTGTTAGAGTACAAGGAATGGTTTCGTAGTCAAAGTTTTTGGTTACAGGCAATTTTTTAAAAAGTCTATATTTTGTCTCAATTTCACGTTACACCTGATCTTGCTTTTTAATTGGTCTATCAGGGGTAGCGATACATCGCTATAGCGATAAATTACAATGTCCTTTGTAAAATATTAAATTCACATATACAAAAAGTTACCCATTAGTTAATTTGACCTATTACAATAATCAAGAAAAAAATAAACATAGCCTAAAAGATCTTTGGCTCAAATTTTGATTTGTGTTAACGATAAAATCCTTAAAACTGAATCACTTGTCAATAATAAATAATTATAGATTGAATAATAATTAAATTAATATAAATAAATTAAAATAATTAATCAACTACAATAAGTAAAAACACACAAAACTCGAACTTATCTTTTAATATTTCTACACCTTTGAAAATTTTCATCAATATCAAGATCTTTAAAATCATCTAACAACTATGATCTAAGTATATTAATAATCTTGTGAAGACTCACTAGAGATCTAAATACAAAAAAAACATTAATAACTTTTTCTTTAGAAATTCTTCTATAGCCTAAATGAATAAATTGAAAAAAATGCCTCTATGCTAGCCCTCATGATTATTTCTCTGCTTTCATGATTTTAAAGCTCACTATACTCTATGTGCTATGTTTAATATCCAAGTCCCACATATTCAATGCTTCTTTTATATATTTAACGCCCATTTCATATTTACAATACTCCTTCACATTTCAGCATTTGCTTTTCTCAATGCACAAGATCTTGGGCTGAAGGCAAGACAAATTAAGTAGCAAAGAAAAAAACTTTGTTGCTTAATATTTACTAATTTAACCATCCATACCTTCATCTACTACCAAAAAATAAGATCTTTCTTTGAGTTCCTCTTGCTTGTCTAACAAGTACGGAATTTTAACATATTTGTTAACATACACCCTATTCAAGGTGAAATAAGTTGCTTCTCATTTAACTTCCGAATTACCTCACAGATTACCGAATTACTTTGACAGTTTATAAAGTAAGACGTAAACTTTCTATTTTTTTTTTTGTCTCACACTCTAGGAATTTGTACTCGTGGCTCCGAATTCAATCTTGTAACAGAAAGTCATTACTTTAATAAGACTTTGTTATAAAAAGATGATCTTCAAAAATCAGCCAATCATAATAAAGCCCGCTATGCTGATGTCCGAGATCCTATTATTATTATTATTATTATTATTATTATTATTATTATTATTATTATTATTATTATTATTATTATTATTATTATTATTATTATTATTATTATTATTATGCAGTACTAATGTTTTTTTTCTTTAGAATGAACATTGCATGATAGTTAGAACAGATAGTTAGTAGAAGAACATATGTTGCACAATAGATGTAGCATTATAATTTGGAATGTATAGTTGGAACATAGCATGATAGTTGAAACATAGCACAGTAGTTGGGATGTAAATCGGGTTTATGTTGTAATTTGTATTAGTATTTTTAAGTTTTTTGTATTTTTTTTTTAAAATTTTTTATTTATTTATTTATTTTTTTTTTGGAGTTATAAAATATGGACGACATGACCGATTTTGATTGCTCGATCACAGGGTCGTCATAACAATGGGTTGCTGTCTAGTAACGCCCAACATTTAACTAATTGATAACCTTTGATAGTGATATCAAAATAATTTTTAAGCTTTTAAACTTTAGTAATATCAAATTTAATTTGAGCAGAATCAGCTTGAGATATCTAAGTAATCAAAAAAAAAATTTTTAATATACAAATTGAAAATAAATTGAAAAAAATACCTTCTTTAATTTCATTTGCAATTAATTTTGTGCTAATAATTTTGCTGGTGTACATTTTATCAGAATGCTTTGGTATCGGCAATGATTTAATAACTTTATCTGCATCTAAGAATTGCTTTTTAATTTCATTGTCATCCGAACTAGCTATCTCATAAAGCCAATTATTTATTTTATAATAAATATCTTGAGCACTAGGCCGTTTTTGTGGATCAGAATTCATGCATCTCTCAGCCAATTCAATATAACATTTAGGAGTTTCACGAGCAAATGCCGGTCGCAGTCCATTGCAAATCTTAACCGCAAGCTTTGTACCGAATTCATGACCATCAAACGGTCTTTGTCCAGTTGACATCTCTGCCATAATAATACCAAACCCATAAATATCTGCTGCTTGTGTAAATTGTTGCGCTCCCGATAAAACTTCAGGAGCAACATAGGGTATGACGCCATAAATATTGCCTTCTGAAACACATTCATCTTTTTTTCTGGACAATCCTAAATCTGCAATATAAGATTGTGTCTTTATATCGGTGTGTTGGCCTTGCAAAAATGTTACCACTATGAAAATCAGCATGGATATATCCTGCGTTTCTGTGAATATTATCTAAATAATCTGAAATATCTTTAAGTATTTGCAATTTAGTTTGCCATATAAGTCCAATAAAGTTTTTTTTTAAAATATTTATGAAGACTCCCATTATTAGCATATTGAAATACCATAAAGTTTTGTTTCTTTATTTTGAGTTATTCCATATATTGCAAGTTTGCTATAATTTAAGTTACATATCATAAGACTTTTAAACTTAAAAAGTTTAAAAAATGAATTAGTTCAATAAACTAGTAAATAAATCATAAAAGCAATAAATTAAATTACTTCTTTTAAAAAATTGGTTTCTTTAGAACTGGTCAACGTTTTGAGTGCAACGATACTAGATGATTCACGTGCTCTCACATAATTAAATTCATTGCCATCAACTTTTCGTATGCCATCCATCCAAGTTGCTTTGAATACAGAACCAAAATCCACCTTTTTACCAACTTCTTTAATATCAGACAATTTATCAAATGGAATCCATTCGATCACATTTTCATACGCAAAGGTTCTAAGTTGAAACGATTTCATACAATCATCAATATCCTTATCTCCACTTGTCCATCTTATTGCTATGTCAGGGTCGCATGATAGGCACCATGCTTCATTCGTGTTGTATTCATTACAGCTTGTACATTTTCCATATTTAGATTCACTATATAACGATTGTAGAAGTTATTTCACATCTACTATACAATATTTTAAACTTTAAAATAACTTTATACTCACCGACTAAATTAATGCGAGTTTTATGATCATGATTTGTGAACTTGTTTTGCTGTTTTTAATTCCTACGACAGTATGATTAATAAATGTTCTTTATACTCACAAACTAAATTAATGCGAATGAAATGATTTGAAGGGCATTACGTAACAGGTAATGGGAAATAAGTATTTATGATCATGATTTGTGAACTTGTTTTGCTGTTTTTAATTCCTACGACAGTATGATTAATAAATGTTCTTTATACTCACTTGCTGAATGAAATGATTAATGCGAATGAAATGATTTGAAGGGCATTACGTAACAGGTAATGGGAAATAAGTATTTATGATCATGATTTGTGAACTTGTTTTGCTGTTTTTAATTCCTACGACAGTATGATTAATAAATGTTCTTTATACTCACTAGCTGAATGAAATGATTAATGCGAATGAAATGATTTGAAGGGCATTATGTAACAGGTAATGGGAAATAAGTATTTATGATCATGATTTGTGAACTTGTTTTGCTGTTTTTAATTCCTACGACAGTATGATTAATAAATGTTCTTTATACTCACTTGCTGAATGAAATGATTAATGCGAATGAAATGATTTGAAGGGCATTACGTAACAGGTATGGGAAATAAGTATTTATGATCATGATTTGCGAACTTGTTTTGCTGTTTTTAATTCCTACAGCAGTATGATTACACGCTAAATTAATGCGAATGAAATGATTTAAGGGCATTACGTAATAGGTAATGGGAAATAGGTATTTATGGTCATGATTTGTGAACTTGTTTTATTAGTTTTTAATTTCTTTGATTAATAAAAGTTCTTCATACTCACGGGTTAAAAAACACAAATAATAAATATTTATTTCAAATATAAATGCGTAGCTGATGTATAGACGAATAGATGTTCTTTATGCTTACTCTCTGATAATTAAAATTGGATAATTAATGTTTGAGATATAAAATACGAGATATTATGATTAAAATCTAAAATTGGCTTACTTGTCAAGCCATTCCGAAAATGAAAATTTATCATCCACACCAATTCCATAATAGTAACAAATAGCGGTTTTAAAGATTCCGTTAAGATGATTCATTTCTGCAGACTTTTTGTAGTGCTCAAATGCTTTGTAATTATTTTTTTCAACTCCAATTCCTATATAATAACAATAACCAACTTTATACATTCCGTTAGAATTTTTCATATCTGCCGATTTTTGATAATGAATAAATGCTTTGTTTTCATCCTTTTCAATCCCAATTCCATATTCATAACAATATCCAAGCCAATACACTCCGTCTGGATCGTTTACATCTGCTAATTTTTGGCAATCAGTAAAACTTATTTGAGCAACTTTGTCTTTTATGAACTGTTCTTCCATTTTATTTAACGTTATGATAAAAAAGATATTTAATGCATCGCACAATCACTGCATATTTATTATTACTTACGGTGGGTGATACAATCTTATCGTCTAGTCAACAATATTTAGTAGCCCTATTTAGATTAAATAAACATTACTTCAACGAATTATATAATTTGATTTCATTCTATCCAACTATCCCACAAAAAATTTTCCGGACATGTGACTTTTTTGTGCACAAACCAATCATATTTTGAGATCAGGGGTAACAACACTATCAAAACAATCGAATAAAGCGAAAGAATTAAAGTAATAAATCGAATAGTTAGAGTTTGGGTTGGGAGCTGTTGGCCCTAATAAAATTATACACATGACTTACCCACGTGAATTGGCAGCAGTGTCACACAAACACCAAGAGAACTGATAAAACTAATAGTTCTAATAGTTCTCTTAGATATCATAATCCTCTTATATATCTTATAACTTTTATTTATAATTAATGGATCTATCATAATGGATCAAGCATAACTAATTGATAGAATAGATGCATTATAACTAATAGATATAATTGTTAATTTTCATATTGATAAACATGTATAAATCTCCTTGATATCCTTCTGGGAATTGATAGTTGTCCAACTTATATTTATTAAATAAAGTATTAGTATCTTTATATACTAATTAATAAAATCTGTTTTTGTGTCTTTATATATGAGTAAAATTTGATTTCTAATCATTAAGTGAATTAATGATCTTGATCATGTGATTACTGCAATGGTTTTCACATTCCCCAAGTTACAGTACCAGACAGCAAAAACCATTTTACTTTTTTATATATAAAATATAAAAATGCTTTTAACTTACAAACAAATAACTTTAAAAAAATCTGTCTTATAGATTTGTTGTTTTTAATCTAAGCTACAATTCTGTTAGAATAGATTTTTATTTTTATTATAAATTTAAAAAGTTATTAGAGTCTAAAGTTTATATATAAATTTGCCATTTAATATATAAAAAAATTGGGTTTATAGATTTTTAACCAATCAGAACCTTGTTATACAAAAATAGCCAATTAGATTTGAGTATAAATCTCAAAATTTGGCACTTTTAAAAAAAAATTGAATAGTTTTTGCTGTTCAGTACTATAGTATATTTAATTATAGTTTTATTATTTAAACTTATTCAACTATTTGTATTTTCATATATATTTAGCTATTAATTACTTTCATAAAAGCAAAACCTCTACATATAATTTACTGCTTGAAGTATTAAGCATGTGAAGTAATTTATAGAGCCTTTTACGGTATTTATTTTTACTACTAATATAGCTGTTTAGTGTTTTACTTTATTGATTAAATTATTAACTTTTATAACATCAAATCCATTCCCTAATATAAGTTGTATTGTATATGCAGTGCATTCTAAATATGAATTAATATTATTATAATTTTATACAAAATTAAAATTAAATTATTGAAATTAGTACTTGGTACTATCAAACAAATATTTGATAGTCAAATACTTAATCAATTTAAATCATTTATTAAATACATATAAACATATATTTTTATATATATTGGATCTTTAATTATTTAATATCCAACTTGATCAAGTGTTTGACTATTAAATTTTTGTTTAATTGTACTAAGTATGAACTAGAAATTATATAAAATTATAAAAAATTTGAGGTATAAGTAGAGCTTCAATTCTATTTTTAAAAAGCAATTCAGATTTTCTTTTATATATCTGGATGAATCTAGTTATAATCTGAATTAGCAGATTTAGATTCAATTCATAAAAATTTATTAACCAACCAATCAACAATCATGATTTTCAAAATACTATATATGCTATAAGTATAGTGGCTATTAGGTTTTAGCTAAAAACTATCTATTAGCATTACTATCTATTCGAAACTCTATCCAATAGTTGATTAAGACCTTTTAAACCTCAAATTGAAAGCCAAAAAGAAGTGTGAAAGTTTTGGTCTAGATTTTAAGGTTCATAAAGTCTTGTTGCAGTAATTTTGAAGATAAATATTCTCTTTTAGCTTGCTTTGAATAATTACTTGTATTTTAGTTTAGTTCAATTTATTAACTTCTTTTCTTTAGTATAGTAAGTATAGTTTGAAGCATTTGATTTCAATTGTGAACTTTATACACAATGTCACATGATTAGAATATCAATTTTTTATTATATATTACCAAACCCAATTACTTTGTATTATCTAGTCAAAAGCTAGATTGCAATCATATATATATATATACTTATCTGGTATATACATACATATGCACATACCAGATACTAATGAATGAGATATTTATTATTCTAGCAATATCTAGAATTATAATTTGAATAATTCTTATCTTTAATTTGATATAAAGTAAAGTGAGGTATTTTGACGAAGTTAAAGTTGTTAAAATGAAAAATTTTTATTTTATTATAAAAAAAATTTTATTTGTTTGTTTAAAATCAGTACATAATATTAAGTAAATTTTATGTAAAAATAATAATGTTGAATACTGCTTTGGACAGTAATAACTGACTTTATACATCGTATCATAAAGCCAAAATTTAAGGGGGTGGGGATATTGTGACGAATTGAAGATATCTTGTGATACAGTGGTCAAAATCGAACGTTTTTTATACCATTCGATTCGTCTCAATGAGACAAATCGAATGGCAGTAAAATCATCTAATTCCGACCACTAGATCACAAGATATAACCAAATATATACTGTATAAAAAAAGTTTAAAAAAATTTCAACAAAAGACAAAGTTGGTTATATCTTGTGACCTAGTAATCAGAATTAAATGATTTAACCACCAATCAGTTCGTCTCATTAAGATAAATCGATTGATATAAAAATTCACTCAATTCTGATCATTATTCTTAGAGATAACCCAATTCGTCACAATACCCCCTTCATCAAAATACCCCATTTTACCTTATATTACAGATTTATTTGTTTAAAATTAATGGATAATGATAACTAAGATTAATTTAAATTATTGAATCAATCCAAACTAATCAAATTATGGATTGAAAATATACTAGTATAAATACAATGCTATAATTTATTATATATAAATAAAAATCTCTAATTTTAGAGATTCCCTAATTTCTCTACTAGTTAGACTATACCATTTTTTATTTGATAATCAAATAATAAGATTGAATATAATTTAATTGATGATTTATTACTTAATAAAAGAATAATCTTGTATAACTTGATACAAATCACTATATAAATCCTATATATAGAATACCAAAATTTTTGCATATTCATTTAAAAAAAAACTTTTTATTTTACTAAGTTAATAAGCAAATTCAATTAATTAAAAGTTGTAAAGTTTACTGAGACAACTCTAATAGTAGTTAGTATAGTGTTAGTATCCAAATTGGCTCAGTAAATACTAGGTTATCTTTGAAAAATGATTGGCTAACTATATAAACAAACTATAGTTGGCCAATTGTTTTTGAAGATATCTTAGCATATACTAGACCAATTTGAATAATTTAATCACCAATAAATTTGTCTCTATAGGCTCTACAATTTTAATTAATTGACTTTGCTTATTAACTTAGTAAAATAAAAAGTTTTTTTTTAGATGATTGCGACTTTTTGTACATATAGAATTTATATAATAATTTGTATTACATTAACTAAGATTATTCTTTTATAGAGTGGCGAATCATCAATTAAATTTTTTAAAAAAAATTTAAAGTTTTTTAAAAATCAGCTATAAGTTTCTTTTTCATATTCTAGCAAAAAAACACTTTTAAAATTTTAGTATAGTATTTATTTTATACTTTTTTAATAGTACTTTTTTATTTGATCAAATCAAAAATAGGCTTTCATTTATTTAATAAAACTGGTAAAGAAAATTAGTTAATACCAATTTTAGTAATTGAGCCAATCATTAGCTAATTATTTATACAATATTGTATAATTATTAAAAATATTGTATTTTATCATAAATAAGCATCCCTTTTTTTAAAATTTAAACTTAAATATCTTGACAATTAACTAATCAAATTTAATAAAATTTTGTTTTATTTTAATTTTATAAATTTATAAATTTGAAATAAAAAAATTTTATTAAATTTGATTAGTTTATTATTAAGATATTTAAGTTTAAAATTTTTAAAAAAGTAGTACTTATTCATAATAGAATATAGTAAAGATGATTAGAAATTATAAACCCAATTACAAATTGCTTATGAATCATTTATAAATTTTTGTATATATATAATTTGGTTGCTTATAAATTTTTGTTTCTAATTATTTATAAATTTTTTGTGCATATATACTAATTATTATTATTATAGAGAATTGGTATTTTTGTACACCTTTTTGGTATTGCCACACCCATATAGATCATTTTAATTTTTTAAAAATTTTTAACTTTGATCAAAGATATCTTGAAAGCCTTTCTGACCAAATTTGATCAACTTTTTATTTGAATTAAATAGTTTTTTATAATTAAAATAAAAAAAAGTTGATTGAATTTGGTCAGATAAGTACCAAAATATATTTAATCAAATTTTTATAAAATTTTAAATATCTATTAAATATAAGTAGGTTTGTATTATTTTACCAACAATCACTTCACTGACATAATATTTCACTGACAAATATTCACTAACAAGTTCATTTTACTGACAGTTTGTTTCACTGAAGCTCATTTCACTAACAAGTTTATTTTTAAACAGCACACTAAATTTAGCTCTAATTCTACCTAATTCTACTCTGACCCTAATGACAATGACCAAAATTACTTTGTCCATGAAATGAGCTTTGGTAAAATAAACTGTTAGTAAAATGAACTTGTCAGTAAATAATTGTTAGTGAAATATTATATTAGTAAAGTGATTGTTAATTAATTGATTGCTACCCAATATAAGCTATAGCAAAAATTGGTTTCAAAGTTTGATCGAAGATATCATGGCACCAACCTGGCCAAATTCAATCAACTTTTTTTATTTTAATTGTAAAAAGCTATAGAATTTAAAAAAAAAAGTTGATCAAATTTGGTTAAGCATGTTTCAAGATATCTTCAATCAAATTTTTGTGCAATTCTAAATGTCTATCTTATATAAGCTATAGCAATAATTGTTTACAAACTTTAATCAAAAAAGCTTGGCATCTATTTAACCAAACCCAATCAGCTTTTTTTTTTAATTGTAAAAGTTGTAAAATACAAAAAAAAAAAGTTTATCAAATTGGGTTTTAAGATATCTTTAATAAAATTTTTGTAAAATTCTAAATATCATATCTATCAAATATGTATATAAAAATTGTTCTTAAACTTTAATCAAAAATATCTTGGCACCTATCTGACCAAATTCAATCAACTTTTTTTAATTTTAATTGTAAAATACTATAAAATTCAAAAAAAAAGTTAATCCAATTTGGTCAGATGGGTTCCAAGATAACTTCAATCAAAATTTTGTAAAATTCTAAATGTCTATCAAATATAAGCTTTAGCAAAAATTGGTTTCAACATTTGATTAAAAATATCTTGACCCCTACCTAACTAAATTCAATCAACTTTTTTTTATTTTTTTATTTTTTTTTATAAGCGAGATTTTGCCTCAGGTTATTTATTAATATTAATATAGTTAATACTGTACTAGTATATTATACATTAAATTTTTTAAACAAGGTTTAGGCTACTTTGCCTACGATTTGGGCTTAGCTAAAAGCAGCAATTGCTACTCTCAGCATTGAAATAAAAGTGTAATATAAGAGTGACCTATCGTCTGTTCTTAGCTAAACAAGATCAAAGACCAAGCTTATACTATGAAAATTTTTATATCTATTTAACAAAGAATTTTACAAAGAGCTATTTTATAGAAAGAAAACACAAGATGAAATTGAAGTATAATTAAAAATAGTTTGGTAGTCATAAGTAAGTTATAGAGGAGTATAGAATATATTAAATATTTTAATATATTGTCATGATAGATAGTACCGTAAATGGCCAGATACAAGACCTGGGTCTGTTACATTTCACCAATTTTAAAACCTATAATAGACCCTGGGTATAGTATGCGGCTGAGAGCTTATATCGTGTAGTATAAAATTTGAAATGCACATACACTTTGCACTTATAATATGCAATTTAGATTTTAAAAAAGAGCCACATTTAATTAAAGAAGATCCTGCGATCTGCACCCGGGTATAGTACATAGTGGGTCTACTATCTAGGGGGATCTTTTATCTGGGCATTTACGGTAGTTGGTCAGGTCGAAGTAGTCACATATTTTTTGTTGGTTCATTTTGGTAAATTCTAGTATGTAGCTATGATAAATAGTAGTTGGTCAGAATAGTCATATGTGTTTCATTTGAAGGTCGATTAGATAATGTGATATTGTTTGTTGTATTAATTTGTTAAAGATTATTCCATTTTGAAAAGTGATGATGTAATTGTTGGATTTGATAGAGGTGAGCTGAAATGCCTACTTTTGAGTAAATTTTTGTATTGTCTATAATAATGTGTAGATATCCAATATTTGGGTTGTAGTAGCAGTTATTGAGTATAAGTGTTATTATATATATGTTTGTAACTCTACTGATAGAGTACTAATAGAATATAGTTGTATGGTTGTATAATAGAGTATACTTGCTATGTGAAGTTTAAGTAAAATTGTCTGACTAACTAGTTCTTTGCTAAAACAAAACTACTAGTACAAACTAGCAAAATGTTTTATAAACTAAGCGAGAGTGAATAACTAGTTTATATAAGGTGTAACGATAGTTAGAAAACATTTGTGTACAGTATAACTGTGTTTTTTTCTTATTTAAGCTGCTAAAAAATGTGTATAAGTAAAATTATAATAAAATAAAAATTAACTTTTTTTTATTTTAATTGTAAAATACTATAGAATTTAAAAAAAAAGTTGATCAAATTTGGTCAGGTGGGTTTCAAGATATCTTTGAACAAAATTTTTATAAAATTTTAAATATCTATTAAATACATATATAAACTGTAGCAAAAATTGTTTTCAAACTTTGATCAAAAATATCTTGGCACTCACCTAACCAAATCTAATTAGGTTTTTTTTATTTTATTTATAAGAAGCTATAAAATTCAAAAAAAAAAAGTTGATTAAATTTGGTCAGATGAGTTCCAATATATCTTTGATCAAAGATTTTGTAAAATTTTAAATATCTATTAAATATAAGCTATAGCAATAATTGTTTACAAACTTTGATTAAAAAGATCTTGGCACCTATCTAACCCAAATTTAATCAAATTTTTTTTTTATTTTAATTGTAAAAAGCTATTTAATTCAAAGCAAAAAAGTTGATTGAATTTGGTCAGATGGGTTTCAAGATATCTTTAATCAAAGTTAAAAAATTTTTAAAAAATTAAAATAATCTACATGAGTATGGCAATACCAAAAAAGAGTATAGAAATACCAATTCTATTGCTGATATTTATTATCTAATATTTATTTACTATAGGCTTACTTCCTACTCTCAGATAAGATATTTAGCTAAATTTTTTTTTTCCTTTAATAGTCTTTGCTGGTATCACTTTCTTGGTAATTATAATAACCGTAGTTATCATTTATTCCTACCGATTGTAACTTGACTTTCTCCAGCTTGTGTTTTACACTGCCCAGAAGCGACCTGTTGCACCGACCACGTAGTAGCCGGATATCTTTGCAGCTAATTTTTCAGACTGCAACCGCCGCAAGTTCATGTAGTATCTATAATGTCCAGACTTCAGTCTTATATTATATCTCATGACTTTGGTTATTCCAAATCGGGGTTCTAGTACAGCACTTATTACTGTAACTAAAGCTGCTAATGAAACTAAACTGTAATGGTGCACCGATTTTCACCAATCACCAATCACCAATATGCATTAGTGAAACTGGTGAAACTGGTGATACTAGTGAAACTGGTGATACTGGTGAAACTGGTGAAACTGGTGATACTGGTAAAACTGGTGATACTGGTGAAACTAGTGATACTGGTGAAACGGGTGATACTGGTGAAACTGGTGATACTGATGAAACTAATAAAAATGGTAATGCCAGTAAAACTAGTAATACTGGTGAAATTGATAAAACTGGTAAATTAGTAAACTATATATATAGTCTAAATAGCCAATAATATTGAAGTATTAGTCAAATATATTTTTTTTTAAAAATTTTTATTTTTTCATTGAACGTAAAAATCAAAAGTCAATTAATAAAAAGTTCTCTAATACTTATGAACATTTTGTAGTAAGTGTGTTTTGACCTGCTGAATAAGGTTACTTAATTAATTTTAATCGATTTGCTTAGTAAAATTTAGACTTTACTATGTAGCAACGTTTGTCAATTGTGGGTGAATATATTTTTTTAAAAAACTTTAATTTTTCTGTCAAACGTAAAAATCAAAAGTCGATTAATAAAAATTTCTCCAATACTTATGAAATTTTGTAATAAGTGTATTTTGACCTGCTGAATAAGGTTACTTAATTAATTTTTTTCGATTTGCTTAGTAAAATTTAGACTTTACTATGTAGCAACGTTTGTCAATTGTGGGGCGGATATATTTTTTTAAAAAATTTTAATTTTTCCATCGAACGTAAAAATCAAAAGTCAATTAATAAAAAATTCTCCAATGCTTATAAAAATTTTGTGGTAAGTGCGTATTTTGATCTACTAAATAAAGTTACTTAATCGATTTTTTCGATTTGCTTAGTAAAATTTAGACTTTACTATGTAGCGACGTTTGTCAATTGTGGGGCGAATATATTTTTTTAAAAAATTTTAATTTTTCCGTCGAACGTAAAAATCAAAACTCAATTAATAAAAAATTCTTCAATGCTTATAAAAATTTTGTGGTAAGTGTATTTTGATCTGCTGAATAAGGTTACTTAATTGATTTTAATCCATTTACTTAGCAAATTTTAGACTTTACTATGTAGTGACTTTTGTCAATTGTGGGGTAGCTTATTTTCAGGCCAAAGACGTTTTTGAGATTTTTTTAAATATTATAAAATTTGATTGGTCAATAGTCCTATCACTAGGGGAGGGGGTCAGGACCTATGTAAACCCTAATCACGTAATTTACTGCACTTTCCTTATTACTAATAAATTTCAAAATAATACATTTTAATTAAAAATTATTTAAACCAAAGTTAATTTTTTGAAAAATTTTAAATATTACTAGTATTACCAGATATCACCAGTATCACCAGTATCACCAATTTCACTAGTTTCACCAGTATCACCAGTATTACCAGTTTCACCAATATCACCAGTATCACCAGTATCACTAGTATCACCAGTTTCACCAGTAACACCAGTTTCACCAGTTTCACCAGTTTTACCATATCACCTAGTTTCACCTAGTTTCACCAGTTTCACCAAATCACTTTTTAAGTTTCACCAGTTTCACCAGTTTCACCTGGTGAAACTAATTAGTTTCACCATCAGCTTTAGCCGTAGCTTTGATTGCAAATCACTGCCCATTCTAGGAATTAAGTCTGTCGATTGATGTCCTGGGTCCCTGTTCCTATAGTGTTGCAGTTCTCTAATTTAGCCTAGCCCTGCTAGCTTTCTTACAAATCGCCGCCACTTGTATTTGAACCAGCAACCTTGTGATTTGAGACCTTGGAGCATAACCGCTATGCTATCAGACCCAAGGTCTATTTAGCTAAATTTAATTGGCTAAAGTTTTTTATATAAGGTAAGATTTGGTTTTTACTTAATAAATGTCAGCACCCTTATTATATTGGCTAATTTTAATAATTATTGTATTTTAACTAAATATTTTTATCTATATAATAAAAAAAGTGCAATAAATTATCTAATTAGCATTTGACCTTCTCCTTTCTATAATAAATCTATTGACCAATCAAATTTATCTTTTATAATATTAAAAACATTCTTTGATCCCACAATTAATAATAGTAACTATATAGTAAAGTTCAAATTTTACTATATGAATTGATTAAAGTCACTTAAGTAAACTTGTTTAAAAGTGAAAATATGCTTACTCTAAAATTTTCTTTAGTATTGAAAAAACTTTTTATTATTTGACTTTTTTGATTTTTATGTTCAACAAAAAAAATTAAAATTTTTTAAAAAAATATATTCAACAAATATAAAAATTAAAAGTTAAATAATAAAATCTATAATTTTAATAAAAATTTTAGAATATATATATTTTGATATCCCAAACAAGTTTATTTAATTGATAATTATCAATTGATATAGTAAAATTTAAACTTTACTATGTAGCAACTTTTTATAGTTTTTTATTATAATAAATACTTCAATATTATTAGCTATTTTACTATATATAGATATGATATAATAAAGGGGGGACCCTCTTTCTCCTAAAAAATTACGTAATTTACTAGATTTTTCTAATTATAACTAATATAATATAAAATATAAATTGAATTGATCTATAGCTTTAATTATTGAAAAAATATTATTCATTAAAACGTTTCTTATATATTCCCTATTGGCCAAAAAGATTGTAACAAAAATTTTTAATTCGATTAGTGATATAAAAATAATCAAACTTTTGAATTGTAAATAATGTTTTATATAAAGTAAATTTAGAACCAACCCAATGAATAGTTATAGCAATATAGGATTGGTAGGACCTCAAATAATCTATGTGAAGTCATATTTGAAAAATAGCTAATAGAGAGCTTAATAGAGACCCATTTTTTAAAAAAGATTATATTTAAAAAGTAGGTATTGGAGAAAAAGGTTATATTTGAAAACAGCTAAATGGCAAAATAGGTATATTTAAAAGAATGCTAAGAGCGCTGACAGATATTACATAATATTTTTTATTAAGAAAATTACCCTCTCCTTCCCACATCATATAGGCGGTCAAAAAGTAGAAACCAAGAAAATTGTTTTTAGTAAGTTTTTTTAAAACTTTAAATTAAAAAATCTTGACAACTATTAAACCAAATCTAATAAATTTTTAATTCTATAACTATATAAAATTAAAATAAAAAAAATTTTATCAAGTTTGGTTTAATAGTTGTTGAAATATTTTAATTTAAAGTCTAGAAAAAATTTACTTAGAAACAATTTCCTTGGTTTCTACTTTTGATTGCTCATATATGAAGTTTATATATAATATATTATTCTTGCTACTCCCTCCCTCTCTAAAAATATCAGAAAAATGCAAAAATCAAAAAATGCAAAAATCAAAAAAATGCAAAAACTGGATAAAAATTACCCAAAATAGTGGGGTTTTTTTAAGCTTTTTTTTTTTTTATAGTATATATTTTTATGATTTATAACATATTACAGATTAGATAAGCATAGGAAATTTTTTTAAAAATTTTTCTGTTTTTTTTTTTTTAAAGAATAAGTTTGTTTTCATTCGCTTTTTTTTTTGTTTTTTTTTTTTTTTAGAGAATGTAAGTTTGTTTTTTTTTAGAAGACATGATCCATTTTTTTTTAGAAAATATAAGTCTAGGGGGTTTTTTTTAGAAAAAAATATAAGTCTGTGTTTTTTTTTTTTAAAGAATTTAAGTTTTTTTTTTTTTTTTTAGAGAACATAAGCATGGTTTTTTTTTTAGAGATATTATATTTCAAAAAAAGTTAAAGGTAGGTAAAAGTTTGATCTAGTATTTAAAATATAGCTTATACATACCAAAACAAAAGTGCTAACTAAAAAATTTTTACTATGATGCTCAAATATAATCTTATATAGATTATTTGGGGTCCTGGGTTGGTATATTTAAGACCACAGGTTTATTGTAAAGCAAAAAAAAACTATCTTTGTTTGTAGTAGTTCTTTAAGTTATTGTTTAGCAAAAAGTACTAATTGTATTAATTTTCTATTATTATAACATAACAGGAAAACTTAAATCTTGGTTTATATTAAAAAATTATTTTATTATAGTAGTATTAAATAGTTAAAAATCATTTAACAATCCAAACTAAAATACAATTTGTAATTTTATCTTGCTTTAAAATAGGTAAAGGTGTTTTTTTATTTATAAAATTATATAATGATAGTTGGTTAGAAGCTAGTTTACTCAACTGACTATTATTATTATTTTTTTTACAAGGCAAAATTTGATGAACCTAATAAAGATAAGATTTTAAATTGCCTGTTCCAGTTATTAATCTATAGTTATTACTATATTCTTTTTTAAACTATTGCAATATATTTTTTTCAATTTTATTTTATCTAAAATAAGACCATACCAATTTTCTTTAATTTTAGTCTTTTGAACCAAAAAAAGCTTTTTTTATTTCGAACTCTTTTATTTAAACTATTAGTTATAGCAATGCTACTATTATATAGCAAAACTTAATTGGGCTAGAGGTTGAATTCATAAACCTTTTATCTGGATATTTGTATAGTTAACCAAATCTCCAGATATTGTAAATGTCTCACAAATAGTAATTGTTATCTGTTATTTTTAAATAGGTACTTTATAAATATTCACAGATATTTGTAAGTATTTGTAAGTATATAGTATAATATATAATATTACAGGAATTTTTAACTAGTTAAATAAGAAAATAAAATAATAGATTATACTATGCTTGGTTGGTTAGTATAAGGCCATACAAATTTAATTACTTGGTTTTCATAACTTGAAACTTTTAAATAGACCCAGCCGACCAGCTTTTTTTTTTTAATTTCATATATAAAATTTTATAAAATATAAAAAAATTTTCCACCTGGTTATTAATACATATAAAAAATTTTTTTCAGAAGTTTCCAAATTGTGATCCGGCCGGGTTATGAAAACCAATTAATTAATTTTACATGGCCTAATTATAGATCTTTGCATTTTTTTTTTTGTATTTATATTGATCTATAGTCATATAGTCTAGAACCAATATTATATAACCAAAGTGGCCAAAATTTTAAAAATTTTTATTATAAAAATTTTGTATTATATAAAAAATTAGCCAATTAGATTTTAGGATAATAAAAATTTTTTAAAAAATTTATATTAGTAGCCAAAATTTTAAGATATATTAAATATTTTGTCTAACAACTTTAGTTTGAGTAAACTAAAAAAAATTTTGTTTCTGTAATAATATAATACAAAGCTTAAATAATTAATTTATAGAATATTTTTTTGTTATAATATATAGTTATTAGAGGTCACATGATGTTGGTTTTAGGCTACATGCACTATATGGCTATCAGAATAGTAAGTCTATAATAGAATTTTATAGTATTCATAATTATAATAATTTCAAATACAAATTAACTCAATTTAAATATATATTATTGTTTTTGGAGTAACAAGTAAGTTTGTGACCAAATTTCTTACAGTATCTTATAATTAACATTATAATTATTTAATATATACAAACTTAACCTTAATTTCATATTGTAGTTATTGAAATAGCAAATAAGTTTTGTAACAGAATTTTATATAGTAACTAATAATTGAAGTTATAACAATTAAAATAGAAAATTGATATTTCCATACTTTATTTTGATAATACTATACCTATGTAGATCATTTTAATTTTTTAAAAAATTTTTAATTTTGATCAAAGATATTTTAGAATCTATATAACAAATTTGATCAACTTTTTTTTTTTAAATTCTATAGTTTTTACAATTAAAATAAAAAAAAGCTAATTAAATTTGGTTAGATGGGTGCCAAAATATCATTGATCAGAGTTTGTAAACAATTTTTGGCACAGCTTATATTTGATTGATATTTAGAATTTTATAAAATCTTTGATTAAAAATATCTTGAAACCTACCTGACCAAATCCAATTAACTTTTTTTTTTGAATTCTATAGCTTTTTACAATTAAAATAAAAAAAAGTTAATCAAATTTGGTCAGATGGATACTAAAATATCATTAGATGGCTGGATGATACTAAACTTATGTTATTAGGTAATACTATGTAGGTGCAGTAGTAAATACAAGTAGCTTAATAAAGTATTAGCGTGGCTGCTTAAGTTGGAAAAAAAATAAATAAATCTATATTGATCTCAGGACCCTGTAATTAAATTTTGACAATTTTATTCTTGTTAGAATTGTTTTATTAAGACTGTCATTTTGGTAATAAATTGTTTAAACAAAAGTAAATCAAAAGTTATTAACTATTAAATATTCTATATATATTTAATAATAATTTTAAATAATGATTTTTGGGTTAATAGTATAGTAGTTATGCTTTAAGGTTGCAAATCAAAAGATTGCTAGTTCAAATTTGCCTAAAGGCAAAATAGAAAAACTAGCCAGTTAAAATACTAAAATAATAAGAAGATAGAAACCTGGTTATTATTAAATTTATAGCAGTAAAATGAAATATGTTAAAACCCAATTTGAAATAACTAAAGTATTACAAAACATAATGTGAGCCTAAGTTTGATATTTGTAATACTATATGAACTTGTAGTACTATTAGACCAACAGATGAAATTCTGGTTTGGTACTAGTTCTAGTAAAAAAGCTTCTGAGTATTTGCAGATTGTACAACAAAGCACAACTAGGTGCTTTTAAAAGTAACTGGTTGAGGTTGTGTATTATTGAATACTTAATAGTAACAGTAGATTGTTTATAGAACTTTCTGAAATTCTCAGAAATACCTAAACAAGAAAACTTGTAAATATAAACTATGACAAGATTTGTCAAAAAAAAAAATAAATTCAACTATGTACAAAAATTTTATTTTGTATAAATAATAATATCTTGTAATCTAGTAAGCAGAATTGGATAAATTTATATATTCATTTTATCTTGATACAACAAATCAAATAGTATAAAATTTTAATTACTAAATCAAAAAATATATCATTTGATAACAATATTCTCTCTGACTACAGTCAGACCCCTAAATGCTACTCCCCTATCTAAATGCACATCCTTTCTTGGGCCCAACTAATATTACATATATAGATTTTTACCTCTCTAAATGCATGTGCTAGAGCTGGTTCTAATGATGTGCATTTAGGGAGGTTTGACTATATAATACTCCTATTTACTTTATATTGTAATTGAAAATATATATTTGAAATTTTTTATTAAATAAGCATTTTGAATAAAGTTTATTACTATATATTTTCAAAAAATAAGCTACTCCAAAAATAAGCTACTTCTAATTTTTCAAAAATCTCAAAAAATCTATTAGCAGTTGCTATATATAAAAGTTTAAATTTTACTAAGTACCATATATGTCCGAAAATAAGCTACTACCTAAAATAAGCTACCCCTCTGATTTTTTTTAAAAATCTTAAAAAATTCGTTAGCAGTTGCTACATTTAAAACTTTTTTTCTACTAAGTAAACTTCAAAAGGTCGATTAAGTAAAGTTGTTCAGCGCATCAAAATACACTTACATTAAAAATTTGGTGTCATTTGGATAACTTTTTATTAGTACGTTTTTCAATTTTTTCAAAAATTGCTATATTTCAAAAATAAGCTACTTTACGATTTTTCGTGTAATTTTTTGGCCAAAAAGGTAGCTTAATTTCGGACACATACAGTAAACCTCAAAAGTGCCATTAAGTAAACTTGTTTAGAACATTAAAATACATCTACAATTAAAAAACAGGAACTGTTAATATCTGAAGCTAAAATTTTAAATTAATATTATTAAAAAATATATAGTTTATATATATATATATATTTTTTTTAAAGTAAGGTCTTGCTCATATCTTTATTAGTAATTTAATAAGTTACTACAAGAAGTACACTATTTAACAAATTACATACAAGAATGGGAGCTCAGACTAGTTTATTTGTGATTATATATGAGAACGAAAACATTTCGGGTTCTAAAACCCAAAATTAAAATTTGAAAATGAAATTGTTTTTGGTCTATTTTACTTAAAAGCCGAAATTATTTGAAACTTTTTTTGAATAGACGAAATTATAAGGAACATATCTATATAAATTTTATTTGCTTTTCCTTATAAAAATTTTTAATTTTTTTCTAATGAAGATGAAATAGGCCTTTTTCAAAAATCAATTTCAGTGGCATCACTATTTGTGATCTAAACCTACTAGAGTAGTCAAGACTCATCCAGTTTTATAGTTTATATATATAATATAAAATAACTACAAAACTTATTAAAATTTTAATATTTAAGTATTTATCTTTTATTATATATACATCAACAACCAATTATATATATATATATATTTATTTTTTTTTTAAAGTGTCCGCCTTGAGACTGAGGAATTTTTTATTCAGGATATTTGGATCAGTGTCCCACTAAGGGCCACCTGCATTTGTTACATTGACGAGGATACAACTAGCCACACGTACAACTTTTGGTCGTCTAATTTAAGTAGTCTGCCCGAAGGTTACCCCATGGGTTCCACACTAGCTACCATACCTGCAACCGACTAGGGGATTGCCTATTTAAACTCTCTAATCCCTGCTCCTCCTGCCAACCCATCCTGTATCACTGGAACAGGCCCATTACATAAGCAGTCAGTCAGCCAGGTCCGGATACTTATCCGTCATCCTTAGAACCCATTTTAATTCTGTATCCTCGGCGGAAAACTTGGTAGAGCAGTCCCTGTCCCACCCAGGTAATACCTACACTTCGGTAACTTACGCATTCACCGAGGCGAACAACTTGCAGTCGGGAATACCCAACTGCTACCATTACCTACTTCTGCCCTTATAAGGTTCGCTCCAACCCTGGTACCCACCATCACTTTCCTACTAGTCCTTCCCCAATTTCCCAGACTTCCAATCCAGTTGGCCTAGAAGGGTTGATCTACCCGGCATTAGGTACCATTATGGTTTTTCTCCCCTTGGTCCCCAATTCCTCAACATGGGTCCTTTTCCTCCGGTGCGACTCCGGCGGCCAGGTTGGTAGACCTTGTCCCCAAGGACAACGTCCGGTACTTCGGCTCCGGTTCAATATTCCGGTTTTGGTAGCACCGTCAAAGATCTTTGCTACCTCCTTACTCGGGTCTTGCCAAATGGGTTTCTGTTTCCCCGGTTCCTTGGATTTGTCTGTGTCACAGAACACAACTTCGCCCGAAAGCTCCCATTCGAGATGGTAACCAAGGACTACAAGTAATGTACCCAACTGATCAGCAGGAAACAGTTACCGGAACACAGGTCTATTTTTTCAAAGCGTCATCAGTGGGATTTGAACCCTAGACCTGCCACTTGGGGGTAACAACTTACCAACTTCTCTAAGTCACCACACCCTACAACCAATTATATTTGGCAATTAGCAAACAGACAGATAAATATAATCAGCACTTTGCAGCTTCAAGCTTTAGTATATGCACTAGATTACATGATATAGATTATATTTATGTACAAAATGTAGGTTTTCCAATATACTTCAGACAATAAAAATTTTAAATAATTTTAACAACTTTTTATTAGTATGTTTTTCAATTTTTTAAAAAATTTAACAATTTAAAAATAAGCTATTTTACATTTTTTTATGTAATTTTTGGCACAAAAAAGGTAGCTTATTTTTAGAAATATATAGTATATAAACTCTATACCCTAATTCTAAAATTCTAAAGATATTTAAAATCACTTACAATATAATATATATACTATATATATTAGTCATAAAACAGAAACTTTTTTTTTTAAGGTGAGAACTTGCTTGTATATTTATTAGTAATTTAATAAGTTACTACAGAAAGTATACTATTTAACAAATTATATACAAGAATAAAAGCTCAGACTACTTTATCTGCGACCTAAATCTACTAAAATGATCAAGACTTATCACAGATTAAAATGAAACTAAAAATCTCTTTTGCTTATCTTTAAAGCTTATAAAACCCACATATATAGTACTTGTTTATTAATAACCCTAACTCTAAACCCTAACCCTAATGCTAAAAAAACTCTAAAAAATAATCTCCAAAAAATTTTAAAATTTTGTTTAAAAAATAAAAAAATTTTATTTTAATCTAATTTTATTTTAATCTGTCACAAGGCTTATCTAGTTCAGAATAGTTAATATAGTTAGTTAAAATACTGTACTTAATTCAGTTAATAGCCTATAAGTTAACTTTTCTAAGTGCTATTTTTAATAGGGAACAGTGGTTATAGTCATTATAATTTGGTCTAGCTACTCATATATGTAGCTATATAGAACATGTTCTCTTAAAATAGATCAAATTGCTATCTATAATAAAAATTTAAATAAAAATATATAAATTTACTATAAACTTTAAACCAAAATTTTTTTAAATTTAATTTATTAAATTTTACAATTATATAGAACAAGAAAAAAAATAAAAAATTAAGCTTAAAAACCAAGTTAAAATTTTATTAATTTTGTACAATTTCAAAATATAACTTTGTTAAAGACAAATAATTACTAATTTTAAAACAAAATTATATAAAATTATATTTTAAACAACTTTATTTAGTAGCAAAATATAGGTTATCTTAAAAAAAAATAAGTTACCTATATACTAGAGTTAAAAATAATTGTTTTGTAATATAAAACTCTTTTTTTAAACAATAACCTGTAATTTTACTTATATTAAGATCAAAATATGTTTCTCAAACATTTTGCTAAAAAATGGTATTAAAGTTAGTTTTTTTTAAAAAAATTTTTTGTTCTAATTTTAACTCTATTTTTATTTAGTAAAATGACAAAAAAATGTATTTTAACTTTAATATAAGTAAAATTACTATAAACTGCTATATAAACAACCTGGGTCTGGTACATTCTACCAAAAAATTAATTAGTAAAAAAAATAATAATTAGTAAAGATAAGGAAGAGTCTGATATGTAAGGGGTTGTTTATATAATAGTTTACAGTACATGCTAAACAAGTTTACTTAGAAACCCAAACCAAATTATTTTAATAAAAAAAGGGGTTTATCTTACAAAGTCACTCTTATTATAGTGAAACACTTGAGCTATGAAAATTTCTTCACTATATTGAGTGATATATTATATTGAGAGCCTTTTGATATAGTGAAGATGATAATAAAATGCATAAATCTTTACTATATCGAAATAATAATAAATTTATATGCCCAAAAATCTAATTAACAAAGTATTATACAAAAGTAATATAGTTGCATATTCTATTAATTTTATTGGTCAACACATATCATATAATCAAATTTTTACTATAATACGAGATATTTTGTTATATCTGTCTTAAAACAAATTCTTATATATCTTATATCAAGATTTAATAATTAACTCACTATATTGAGTAAAAATTTATTAAGAATAATTTTATTTTTATTAATAATGATTTTGCTCCAAGAAAATTCTTTACTATAAACCAATCTTTACTATAACAAGAGTTTACTATAACAAAAGTGGCTTGTATAATCACATCTTTCTAAGTGCACACTCTTGGAACTATAGTAAAAAAAAAGGCAAAATGTGTACTTAGAGAAAGTGTGCATTTAGAAGGGTTAAGATTTATAATTGTTATATTATTTGGGACCAAGAGGGGCATGCACTTAGAGAAGTTTTTCATATATCATGCACTTAGATGGGTGCACCTGTATTTTTAGCTTTAATATAGCTAACTTATTTTTGTCAAGATAACCTATTTTGCTATTAAGTAAAGTTGTTCAAAGCATAATTTTATATATAATTTCTGATTTAAAATTAGTAAATATTTGTTTTTGACAAAGTTATATTTTGAAATTGTATACAAAATTAACAAAATTTTAACTTGGTTTTTAAGCTCAATTTTTCTTCTTTTCTTGTTCTATATAATGTAAAATTTAATTTTAAGAATCTTATCTCAAAGTTTATAGTAAATTTATATGTTTTTATTTAAATTTTTATTATAAAAAGCAATGAAGGGGACATGTCCTATAACTGATAGTATTAACAATTTTAAAATTTTTAAAACTATATGATATATATTTACGTCCAAATATATAAAATTTTGCGAAACAAAATAAAAAATAATTTGGTAATAGTAGTCGGTCAATACTATAAAATTGATTTAGTCAACCAACTTTTTAAAAGACCGAGTTAGAGGATTATTAGTACGGGAAATGTCGGCAAATTCGGGAAAAATTCGGGACATGTATATATTTAATATAATTTATGTTGATTACAAACCTTATCTGTTATTATATAACTATAAAGCAACAAAAAAAAAAAAAGACAAAAATTACATAATAATTATGTCTACCGCTCTATACTGTAGTGATACGTAGTAAAATAAATTATATACTATATATTAAAATTTATAATTTAAATAATTTAAATATACATTAACACTTAACGGCAAAACAAAGATTGGATAAATTCTTTTGCGAAGTTCTGAGAAACAAAATAAATTTAAGTTTGTAAAAAAAAATATATATATATAATAAATTGTATGTACAGTGCGTACAGTATGTAAAAATTCTTTATTACAAATACATTTTAGACAAGAATTAAAGTTTAAGCCAACAAATTTGAATTATATATGATTAAAAATTACAATAGTGATAACGTCAAGTCCTTTTTCGCGTATAAAACCGTGCTAATCCTTTAATATATTTTTACCTATATAAATTAAGAGATAAATTTGTTAATTTATATGATGATCAATATGTAACGAATAATCTGCGGTGTGCGCCGTCTTCAAGCCATTTTACTAAATTCACAATTATTTTTTAGCCACACTTTTTTTTTTTTTTTGTAAATCATAACTTAAAATTGATTAGGCGGCTTTGCAAAAAAATAAATGATCCAACATGTGAGAAAGTATCTTTTTTTTTTTCTTTTCTTTTGTATGAAATAAAGAAAAAAGTAAGGTTGAAAATCTTAAAAGTAACCAAGAAAAATTGAGTATATATAATGAAATGCAATATCAGATATACAGTATAAAAAGTAAAATTTACAGTTTTTAAGATTGGCGCATATACAATAAAATTGATTTTGAATAAAATCTTTGGTAAAATGTAAATGTTTTTTATATATAATAAGTGATGTACAGTACATGTCAAATAAATCCCCAAGATACATTATAATTATTGATAAATCGGTAAGTTAATTCACCCATTGAAATACCCCCTTGACCAAACATAGTGAAAATAATGGGATGCATTCGTGAAACCATATTCTTTGGCTATTTTTGATTTTGAACATAAATTTGGTTAGAGATTTTAACTTTGGTTAGACTACAAAACTACAGAATTGTATTGTTGGTTGATAAGAATATCGATAATGTCAATGAAAAAAGATAAAAAGTAATGATAGGGAAGATAGACTTTATTTGAACATGAAGCCATTTTCTCAAAAAATTAAAAGTTATTAGACGATTATAGAGAAAAAAATTACATCGATCTTTTTTACCCCAGGTCTGAAACTTTCTTTCTTTGTATATAAAAGAAATATATTTGATATGATAGACATGCATAATAACACTTTTGGCGGAGTCGGACTTTAAAGCGGAGAATATATTGTAAGACCGGATTTCTCTTTTATCAACATAGAAAAAATTTAATAGTTAGTTAAATAATAAACGCCGATTGTTAATAATAATATATATTAGTAACATCGACGACAGATCAAAGAATGTCGTGAGAAAAATATTTATTTGTACATGGTTCAACAAACCTTCTTTGTGTAAAAACTAATTTAAGTTACGACAATGTTGAAAATTACATGTGAGTATTGAAATTAGTGAAAGTTCTTTAAAGGCATATATGTATATGCGGCGACATAGAAAAAAAAAAAAACATAAATTGTAAATAATAATTAATAAACATTAAAGTTGACACTTTAATCGGTTAATACCGTTTCCGTTAATCGTTATCGTTCGTTTTACCGCTCCGAAACAAAGGACATAATTAACAAATGAATGATGCTGAAAATAAATGCGAAACAATTTTTGTACATCGACTAAGTTAAACTCGATTGATAATGATATAAAAAAAATTATGTAATGATTGACTTTTTTCATTATTTTGCATTAATACTATGTGAGAATGATCCTGAATGGTGCAGAATACCACGATTGCTGTATCTCCCGTGTTTCTCGAGAATGTTTTTTTTTTAAAGGTCAAGTGATGCATGAATTAGCAAAGGTCTTTTCCATGTACTATGAAAATCATGAAGAAAATAGAACTTAAAATAAAGAGCTGATACATTAAAAGTACAGAAGTAGAGGTTGATTATTCTTCGTACTACGGAGTACAAGAAGTAGTTGACCATTGGGTGTATAAAAACTGCACGGTCAGTTTGTTTTTGGTTATTATGAAAATCCTGATAAAGTAAAGATCAACTTTCTTCTTTTTATTCAGTATGAGATGGATGGGCTGAACTAGTTTGCTTCCCGAACAAACTTTATATACGAAACACGAAATTGGTCGCGTAAAATTCCTTATCAGTTATCAATAAATCATGAAATACTGATAAATTTAGATTACGCCTTAAATAATCATATGCTATAAAGAATAGTTAGAATAGTTAGAATAGTTAGAATAATTCAATCCTGTTCAATCATATTCAATCATATTCAATCATATTCAATTTTATTAAATCCTTCGATTCTATCTTCCTTCTATATCACTGGAGTTACGTAAAAGTATAGCAGAATATAGGTATAAAATTTGTAGATTAAGTTTATCGAAAAAAATCACGGCATTTGAAACATCCAAAAAGCTCAAAATAGTCATACGCGACATTTTAAGATGATTACGCATTTATCTGTGTTTCTATTGTAGATTTTTCATTTTTAATATTCAATTCACTACATGATTACTATAAATATTTTTATGAGGAAGTTTTTTATTGAATGAAATTATTTGTATCAATAAAAAAAAAAATACAAATTGAAAATATACATAAAATTTAATATTTAATATAGTGCAAATGAAATAAAATTTTGAACGTACATAAGTACATTTTATTTATTTACAAGTTAAAGAAAATAATATAAAAAAAAAAAGAAATAAATAAAATAAAGTAATGGAGGAACAAAGAAATATATACATAAAAATCAAAAAAAAAAGAATTCTTTACATATTTATTTATATATATCAATTGTTATTAATCACATTTCATGTTTATTGGAGGAAATATAAAGTGCATGTATAATATTATAATTAGAGATTACTTTAAAAATTAATAAAAATTTTTTTTTTGGTTTTTTTTTTTCTTTTTTTCGAATTTTTTTTTTTTTTTTACGATTTTATTTTTTTTTTTTACCATAAGTGTTTAATTTTTTTTTTTTTATCTGCATGGACTAAGTTTGTTTTTGTACCATACTGTGGTGTTGCTTGTGATGCTATAAGTGTTCCTCCTCTTGTGTATAATAAAATTGTTTGACCTTTTACAAAATGTAAAAGGGCTTTTAAAAAAGCTAATTGTTCGTCTCGTTTGATATAACGAGGCTATCATATGTGATTATTTATTTATTCACTTTCAATATTGAAAGCGAAAAGAGAATACTGTAGTTATGAAGAGATAGATGTTGAAAGTCTTTGCTGAACGCGTTTGCCAGGGGATCCCGAATCAGGAAATATGATGATGATAAGTTAGAGAAGAAACTACTCAGTTACCACCGCGACCAACCAACATAACCAGCTTTGATTTTTTCATCAACTATATTTTCAACAAATTTCTTTGCATCAAGATAACTTGAATGATGTTGGACATGTATGGCTCGCTCCTTGAGACTACCATCAGCTCGAATGCTACCATATCGTACGTAGGTAATTAGACCTTCTTCAACTTTAAACTGCCAAAATTTATTTGCAGTTTCAAGATGCCCTGACGGTAAAGGAGATACAATTTCTCGGTTAGGAGAGTTGTCATTTGACGATGATATGATATTTTTAGTGTAGATAGGGCATGGTTTCACTGTTGATTTGCGAGTCTTTTTTGGCCATGAGGAAAGGCACACGGTTGTTTCAACTGTTGTAGACATTTTATGAGTGTTTCCAAAAGATGGCATAAAGAAAAGTCTTTTATAAAGTATCGTAATTAATTAATCGTTATCGTTAAAAGAAGAATAAAAAAAAATAATTTATTTCTTATTATTATTATGATTAGGAAAAGATGTAATACTCGTTCAGGATCTGGAGGAAAAATCTACGCCTTTATATATAAATTTCTGAACGAATTAACCAATGAAGTATACTGTATACATATATATAATATGATAATAATACCGAAACTGTATAAAAAATTTTTACAGTACATTGCTTATAAATTAAAATTTTTTTTTTTTTTTTTTTTTTTTTTTTTTTTTTTTTTTTTATATATATATACTGTATATATAAATTTATACAGTAATACTTTATCTGTTATATTGTGACTCATAATACGATTACGAAACAAAAGTTATATAGATAGCAGTACTAGCGTTACGCTAAATTTTTTTACAATAACCTTTGTAGTCTTATGTAAAGGAAATAAGAAAAAAATTAATCTTTTCCTTATATATAGCATTACATATATTTTATATGAAATCTTCTACAAAGTATTTTCTTTACAGATTTATCTTCTTTTTTTTTTTACACATCCATCGTTACGTAGAATTTTTTCTTAGTATTTCTTATAACTGCCGACATCCGCATATCTTACTGTATAAAGAAGATTCTCCAAACTGCGGAAACAAGAATATTTTACGTGGCGTGTTATTACTACAGAACTACGCCGACATATGCTAGAATTGCTGCGCCAAAATACCTAAAGTTTTTTTATTTTTAAAAGAGATATGTAAGGGTCTTGTTTAAATGGTGAGATTTTCTTGTTGAAGTATGTTTTTAAATCGTGTATTACCCTTCGTTGGAAGATGATTCGGTTATATTGGATTCTGTGTTTCAATTGTATGATCCTCGTGATTGAAAATATACAAAAATTTATTTATTTATTATTTATTTATTTCTATTCAAATATTTTTTTTTCCCACCACCAAATTTCGTTTTAACATATAGCATACAACATATACAACATATACAACATATACAACATATACAACATATACAACATATACGTAGCATACATAACTGATACAGCTATATAAGATATTACCGAATTCTACACGTACGTACGTATAACGCATGCATGTGTAGTAAATGATAAGTAAGTTGGTGAATTCAAACATAAAATCAATTTGGATATAATTTGTCTAAAAAGAATCTTATGAACAATACGCATTGATATTTAATGAAAAAGTAATACGTATTCATCTTTTTCAAAATTAATAAAACTAAAAGAATCTATTTTGCTTTGTCTCGGACTATGTAAAAATCATTTCATATTATTTCTTCCCCAACGTAATGTAATAAACGCATGACTGTTTGAGCCATTACCCCACACAATGCACACAAGATGGCACAGTCTATTTTTACTATTTTTACAATCACAGGCGGGAAATGAAAGTCAAATTATACATATTGATATTGATACATTATATATATTAAATATTAAAAATATTAAAAATATTAAAAATATTAAATATTAAATATTAATGCATTTAAATATTTTGATATACAATATCTGATATGTTGGCACGTACGTACGTAAGTTACGTTACGTACACTTTTTTTTTTTAGCACTGTTTTACTGTTTTACTAAGACTAAAAAACATGTTAAACTTTCCAAATTCAGTGCTCTTTCTCTATGTTATTAATTGTTTGACCTATAAATTTAACCTTTTTTATACAAATATTTATTTTCTAACAATTGAAAAGACCTAATTCATGTGAATTTAACGAATCCATCTTTGGATTGGTCAACAAAAAGAATGATTCATAATTATATAATATTTATATAATATCCTTATATAATATTCTACGTATTAACTTTATACAGTATTTTAAATGTTAATAATATTTATTAAATATTTTTTTATTAAAAACGTTAATATTCGGTTGATTTTCAAAGGTAAGTAGAAACATGTTTCAAAAAGATAAAACCTATAATTAGTAATTAGTAAATATTAAGAAATATCGATACGTATTAATTTTATTTATAACGAATAATTTTTTTTTCCTTGTTAGAATTCTCCTTATACTTTGTTGACGCATATCATGTTACTGTATATATATTTTAAATATACTGTATATATACATTTAAAAATGTTTAATTTTTAATAAATAAAACTAGTATATTTTTATCTTACTCCGGATAATGCAATTTTATCTCAAACTATTATACTCCGATACTAACAAAACATCGTTTTAACCGTTGTCGGAAATTTTATTAACAAGTATTACATAATGTAAATCGTCTGACCGTAGTATATGACCTCCTAACTAAGCATATCCGAAATAGTTTCTCGTAAATCTTATTCTTATTAGTGATATTTTGTTCGGTCATTTGGCTTTTGATTAATTTAAATCGAGAAAGTTGCTTTGACCACTAATCCTAATTTTTAATCTACATACGTAGGTGGAATTGGTTTTTTTTTTTTCTTTCTAACTTGATACATTGGCAAATGTCTTTTTTCCCCCAACAAATCATGTTTCAAAAAAACAAAAGCCAATTCTGTTTCGAATATTCAAGAAAAAGTGGCTGAATTACAAATATACGTCAAAATTACCATTACTATTTTGATATCGCTTCTTAACTTCATCTGTATCACTTTCATTTTGTGCTTATTGTAACATTCTAAAATTAAAATTTTGTGTTACACTTCAAACAATTATACTCTTGCAATGTGTACGGTACCCTAACCGGAATAATACTTGTAATTCCCTATCATGTCTTGTTTTTTTCAACAATACTCCTTTTGAGATTCTGTCCAATGTCACATATTCAAAAAAAGATACGAGTTCCCGAACTTTTTGATACCCCGAGTCTTGATTAAAAAAACAAATTCTAACGATATTAAAATAATTAATACAGTAATATCAAGGTTCATGTTACTGAAATTACATTCTAAAAAAAGTAATTGTCTATAATTCTCCTTATATAGTGATATATAGTTTTTTTGGTTTTTTTTTTTTTTAAGTGATAAGACAATTAAAATGCTCTTTTTAGACGTCCTTTCTTTCAACGCAAAGATTAATTCCCTGGTACAAGGGAAAATATTGGATTTTCATTTTCATGGTGCACCCTTGTCAATTTTCGATTGTTCTTCTTTTATGGCAAATGATCTTCTTTTCAAACGAATATCTTAGTGACGCCTACTATATAACTTACAATGCGTGGTTAAGGTTATATTGTTTTTTTCAATGTGATCGACGAATATCATTTCGTGGGTCGTTTTCGAGGGAACTTTTTATTTCCTATAAAGTTACACAAATCTAGATGATGCACATACATTTTAAGTTTTATACAAAATGATGAATTATGATTATACATTTTTATTAATTTAACTTTAACGTTAATAATATACTAATCTCTCTGTAATTTTCATTACTTTTATCCGATTAACCTTGTTGAGAATATTCTTGTGAAAATGTATGTGCCAGTAGAAGTTGCATCTCTTGGAATAACTAGATTATGAAGATGCATGCTAACAAGTGATAACGTGTACATCTTTCCGATTCTCGTGTTTATTTAACCCGACGAAAATTTTTTTTTTTTAATCTATAACTTATCACGTTATCATGGGTAAAAACATGTATAATGTACTGCATATATTAATCTTTTTTTTTATTTATTTATGCTCAAAAAGCTATTATGTAATATATATTCATCTCCAAATATGTGAAAATGGCGCTTATTCATCCCTGTATTTATCATGTTCCATAGATAAAAATCTAACTTTAAAGCTCATTATATTCGAAAAAAAAATCCCTATTTCCCTAATTAAGTTCCGAATTTCTTTGTTGACAATTTCTTCCCGCATTCTGCAAAGGCATAATTAACGTTCAATAGGAGATTTTTTCATTTTCTTTGTCTGATTATTTTTCATTCTTCGTTGGAATAAAAAAAAAAATAAAATTTTGCATAAAATTAGCATTTATTCAGCCTATGATCGAGAAATAATTATCATGCATGAATCGTGTTTCATTTGAGGATAATTGAAATTTTTCAAATTGATAAATCTGCAAGTTTTATCAGATTTACAGATGTCATGTTAATATAGATTTTTATCCGATAATAAATTCTATTATTTTGTAACGGTAATTCATCAAAAGTACGTAAAAATTGGTATATGCCATTATGTCAATATATTGTTCTACATATCAAATTTGAAAACAAATGATTTTTGAAACACTTATATCGATAAGATCATTAATATGATCAATTGTAAGGCTTTAAAAAGGATTTTAAAAATTACCCGGTTTTAAATGATGATTACTAAGATCATTTATTGTTTATCGCGGGTTTTCGAAATGGTTGAATATGGCAAATAAAGTTTTTTTTTGGCGTACTCATATCCTCGTACACGCACGTTGATTGAAGTTTGATGTCCGATTTTATGATTGTTCTGAACAATTCTGCAATTACATAAAATCGGCCATCGAACTTCAATCAAAATGCTAAGGTAATCGTGTGTGTACGAGTATATGGGTGTATGGGTGTACGCCAAAAACATTTTATTTGCCATATTCAACCGTTTCGAAAACCGCGATAAAATACATGTATTAGTATATAGCTATATCAGAAAATTTTTCAACCTAAATAATGATAGTCAACAGCTAATCGATTATTTAATCGATAACAATCAGTAGTGACGTTTATTATCATTAAGTATCCCGATCAATAATGTTACTAATCATTTATTAACAATAAATGATTATTATACGGCATTTTCTATTTGTTGGATTTTGCATTTACCAACTGTTATCCGGCATTTGAAATTTTATGATTTTTATGCACGTGAGTTACACACGTTATCCGAAATATGGTGCGAGCAGTCTAAAGACATCAAATCAATTAATAATTTTTTTAAATTGTATCTTCTCAATAAAAAATTTTAAAGTAGCAAAATAAAATACGTAATTTGATAGCTTTTGACAAAGTCTATCAAACTACGTATTTTATTTTGCAACTTTAAAATTTTTTATTGAGATGTAATTTTAAATTTAAAATTTTCAGCACTATATATTTAAGGATAGAGGGTATGTCGATCATTTTTCATAGGAAATCGGTGGTAAATTTTTTGTGTAACATATAATATACATTTGCGAAGAATAGAATTTACGATCACATAATGGTATAATAAAACATTACTTTTTGATATTAATCACTCTTATATTCCATTTAAATATTCTGTTTAACCACTATATAATCATGTTTATTATATTTTATTTAGTTAACAACCATAATAGAAAAAAAATTGTCAAAGTGTGATTTGCCCATGCATAACAAAGAGAAACGAAAAGAAGCTAAATAAAATATTGGCATGATATTAAGAGAAAAAAAATTTTTAACACATTAATCACAAAGCCTACTAAAAAAAGCAATTATGATACTATATTTGAAATAACGAATCACAGAAATCTCAACTTTATACCTCATTCTACAAGTTAATTAGAAAGTGTTAGAAATTTCATCTTTGAAACCTTTGTATTGTTCAAAAAAAAATAGCAGTAAAAATAAATAACAAAAGAAAACTAAAATACTTATACTTTCCATTATTAAAGAAAACAAAAAATAAGGTCTTAGAAAGCCCATTAAATTAGGAATTATCATAGGTTATTTAAAAAATTAATAGTACAAACTGTTATAATAAAAAAAAGGTTAGCCAATTTAAAAAAGAGTAATAAATGCTAAACAAACAGTATGAAGTAATGTACTATCTGCTATACAAATACTTTTAGATTTGTCCAATTTAATATATTGTGCTGCAGCTATATAACTATATAACCTATAGTACATAATGGTAAAACTGTAAAATTTAAAAAAAATTTTATCTGTTACTTAAAATCTGATTGGACAATAACTTATTCTAGAAATCCAGTAGAATAAATTTTACCCAAAAAATTTAAAACTAACCCAGAATAGTTTTACTATATATATATAAATGTGCTTTTTTTCAAATAGACCTGCTTCTAAAAATTTTATAGCTATAAATAGAGGTTCAAATTGGCTGGAGCGTAGCAACGGACCCTTAATTTCTATGCAAAGTGATACAAAAATTATCTTCTTGATGTGCTTCAATTGTAAAAATCTTGACAAATTTTACTTTTTTGATATACTTGCATATATTTGATGTAAATCTTATCAGAAATGGAATTTGAAAAATTTTTATCTGTCCGCACGCATGTTTATAATAGATTGCAGATATAGCAGCTAGTATAGAACCTTCAGGTGACTACTTAAATAGGCAACCAAAAGTTGCAAATAAGGCTAGTTATACTCTCATTAATGTACAAATGTCTAATGTCCCTCTATGTAGGGCACCGAGATCTAACATATCTTGAATAAAAAGCCAATTCCCAAAGTAGACACTTTGACTAAAAAAAAAATTTAATACAACAATAAATTTATTAAAAATTTATTTTATAAAACATTTTATAAACTTTTATAGGATTATTCAAAAATTTTGGTTAAAACTATTAGAGCTAGATCTTTATTAAGTACTAAATCATTTTTGAATCAGAAATTATATATTGTTGCTAGTTTTTATCTAAATTTTAGAACCAATTTTGAATTTTTTTTTTAAATAAATTAAAAATAAAATCTTATAAGATTTTTATAAATTTAAATATCAATTTAATAAATAATTTACAATTTTATAAAAAATTTAACTAATTGATAACTTTTAATAGTAATATCAAAATAATTTTTAAAACTTTTAAACTTTGTAATTTCAAATTTAATTTGAGTAGAATTAGCTTAAGATAAATTTAAATAATTAAGAGTTAGTCTACAGTTGAAGGGTATAAATTTTATAATAAAAATTGGCGGAGATTTACTAATTGCCTTATATAGGGATCTGTTAAAGCCAGGTACCATCACACGACTGACAGCCAATCAAATTGTAAATTTTGATTGTTACGGATCAGCCCGACAAGACAAAAACAAAAAAAAAGTGAAAAATACCAAAAATACAAGAAACGAGTATCTAAACCTGTCTTGAAGCATTAATAAAAAATGTCAGGAAGGCAATTTTACCTATAAGACATTCTAACCCAAACTCCTAACTAACCCTTACTCTAATTTTAATTAAATAATAAAAAAACATATAAAGGCACCTGGCTTTAATGGTCTCCCTTATATAAAAATAGAATCTTACATAATTCTATTTTTAAGAAAAAACCCTATAGCAAAAACTCAAAACAAACCTATATCTTGTGATTTATTTGACTAATTTTAATGATTTAACTGCTATTAGAATTAGAAAAATTAGTTTTACAATTATTATTAAAAACTAAAAGAAAGTTTACATAATAAAAAAAAATACTTTAGATATAAGCAAGCTAAATTCCTGTACTATAAATATTATATGAATTTCTGTTTTTGTTTATTATAAGATCTGCAATTTTTTTACCCCTTTAGAAGCAGACTACCTCTTAAATAATATTTTTAAAAAATCAATTTAGCAAATTTATAAAGGAGATGGGTATTGTGGTCAGATTAAAGTTTCTACTAATAAAAGTTTTTAATAAGCAAATAGATTTTTGTAGAATATTTATTATTTTAATAAAGAATATATTATTGTAAAAAATCTTTATATTATATATAGTTTTAGATATAAATAATTAGTATGCAAATATAATATAAAAACTAAATTCTAGAGTAGATAGGGGGTATTGTGACCAATTATTTGATAGCAAATAATTTTTGATTTACTGGTCCGTTTTGGATGATTTTACTACCAAAATGAACCTATATAGCTCATACACAAAAAAATTTTTGAATCATGTAACTTTTTGTAGCATAAACCAATTGGATCAGGTATAATATAAAAATCATGCTTTTTATGATTTTTCATAAAAAAATCACCAATAACTCTGAAGTTTGTTTATAAAATCATCTACTGTGCATTAACAAAAAAAATTATTTGCAAAATTTTGGTATTAGTAGCACTTTAACCAAACATCTAACCCAAACTTTAATTACTCGTTTATTACTTTAATTCTTTCATTTTTTTTAATTGTTTTGATTGTTTTGATTTTTGTATTTTTACATTACATCTAATTTGATTGGTTTGTGCTACAAAAAGTTATATAACCAGAAAATTTTTTGTGAATAAGCTACAGAGATACAAAAAAATTGTTTTTATTATTCACAAAAATTTATTTTGATAATCGTAAATATTTGGAATAAATTTTGATAAAAATTTTACTAAAATAAAATATAAATTTATTGCATTTATTGTAAAAAAATTAATTCAAATTATTGAAATACATCATATTCAACTTTTTAAAAGATTCTGTACTTAAATTTTGTTTTTTATTATTAAAAAGATTATTATAAACTAAAAAACTATTTTCTACTATACTAGAAGAAATAGGTAACTATATATAATCAAATACAATTTCACTTAAAAGAGGTAAAGTAGTTACCATTTTTTCCCAAAAATTATAAAGATTTGTAAAATCTACTTCATTTAAGTCTAAATTACAATATAAAGACCATTCTTAAAAAGAAGTTCTATAAAAGGATTTAATAATTGTGGAATATTAAAACTATATTTTGAATATCACAGTTTGCTAAAAATATTTTCAAATAATGCAGATCAAAAATATGAACTGCTTTAAAAAGTGAATAAAAAGGATGATTAGAAAAATGTGCAAAAAATTTTTGAAATACAAAATTATATAGCTTGAAAAACTGGTATAAAAGTAGATAATTTGGTATTATATTTTGAAAGAATATTATTAATTTCATTATCAAAATTTGTTGTAGTTATTCCTTTGATAAAAAAAGCTTCAAGTTGTTCAATTTGCTTTAATTAAAGAAAAATAGTGTTCTTTTCTTTTTGAAAAAACTCTGTATCCAATATAAACTAACATGAATAGTAACAAATAAAAGCCAAGTATATTTCCATTAAAACATTTTCATTATTATTATTAAAAACTGAAAATTGTTTCGTTTGAATTTTGCTTCTTTTCTTTATGATAGAAGCCTGAATATAGTTCAAATAATTGTAAATATATATCACTATTTTAAACCACAAATTCCATCACGTCATATTAAATAAAGGCATAAAACATAATGTTAATTGCAAAGAACTTTGGGATTTTAAACCATTATCTGAATTGTTCTTAATTCCATGCTGATGAAGATAATCTATATATCTAGACTATCTTCCTTTAACATAAATCATAACTTGTGCACACTGTAAAAATAATAGATATTTGTCCAAGCTTTACTAATAAATTAAAAATTAATATTATAAATCTATAACAAATATTAAATATAAATAAATTTATAAAACACTGATCTTATTAATTGAATAATATGTGCACAACATGTATTGTATCAAACTTGTACCATTGCTGGCTACAAAACCTCTTAAACAAACTTTTTTAAATAAGCTGAGTCTGATACAATAAGATATGGATGATTAAAAGGTATCTCCCACTTGACTAAAATTTGAAAAGCCAATTGACCTACTGTAGCATTATTAATTTGAGGTAAGAGTTAACTGAAATTAACTTTGTTTGATCCTAATAGCTAAAAAGTATATTAACTACACTACGGGCTTTTTTGTCAGTAGTTTCATCAATTATTACTGTACTAAGATTGATTTGCCACAAACATTTTTTGAAGCTGTTCACAATGTTGCTCAAATACATCATCAAATGATATTTTCGAATGCTATCTGCAATAGGAATGGATCCTCTCTTTATAATATTTCTTAAAAAAGTCTTGCACTTTATCTATCTTCTCAAATGGAATGTCCGCTTCAATCCAGACTTTTACTAAATCATTAATTATTTGCTTTTTTTCATTGGCACCACCAATGAAGTATGAAAAGATTGTTGATGATTATTATGATTAGCAGTAACATAAGAGTGAAGGAATCCTGGTAAGCTTTTGAATTTATATATATAGTAACAGTAGATTTGTTTTCCACCAATACTAATATTACAAAATTGGCAATAAAGTTTATTGCTATCAACAAAAAGATCCTTCAGAAATTCTTGTGCTCGTGAATAAGATGAAACAATTTATGCCTGTTCCATAATTATGAAAAATTAACAGGTCTACTAAAATGCACCTATAGTGTTCTACACCATGTTACACAAAACTATTAGAATAGCCAATCAAAATTTAAGATCAAGTGTAACATAAAATTTCAGTTTTTTTGTTTATTTTTTATAAAAACATTCATATCTCTAAAGTTTGCTTATAAAACCACCTTTGGCGCTCTAATAAAAAAAATTCCTTGCTAAATTTTGGTATAAACTATGCCCTTTGCCCTATCCTAGGTCTAACCCTAACTCTAAGGTAATAAAAATTTATTTTTTGTTTTATACAGTGCACAACACTTAAAGACTAAAATCATGTGATTTTGTCACATTTTGAAAATTTTTATAGTAAATTTTGATATCTTGCTAATTTCCTATATTTTGATTGGCTAAAATTTGATTTTTATATTTTAATTTGCTAAAATCTGATTGGCTAAAAATTTTTTAAAATTTTATTTTTTAAAATTAACCAATCATAGAAAACCAAGTCACATAATTTGTCCCATTTTTGGCAATTTTTTTACATATCAAATAAAAATTAAGCATCTTTAAAATGTTATAACTTAAAAACAAATAATAATTTTTTAAAAAACAAAGCTGCTAAGTTGTAGTAAATTAACTAAACTACAAGATAGTGGCTTTCTTTTTTGATATCTTTTCTATATCAAGAGCTATTAGCTTTTAAAATTATTTTAGTCTTTAAGTGTCGTGCACTGTAAAAGTTTATTTTTTGTTTTTGTTACACAAATTTGTAAATCTAATTTACCTATGGTGTAAAACATCATAGGTGCATTTTATATTATCCAAAAATTAATACTAATAACTACTAAATTGTATTTTTGCAAAATGCCATTGCTAATATTTTCTACCTTCAAAGCCAATTTGAGTTTTTGCTAATGTTTTTTTTACCCGGAACCAATTTATTAAATTCAAGATTCAAAAGTTAATGTTCTTATAAAGAGCTGTTGCTATTGTTTTTTCTCTTACAGAATCAGTACAAATTTTAATAAATTATAATAATTTGCACAAAAAAGACAAAAAACATACTCACACAAAAGACCTCTTTAACGTTTTCTCTCCTTAGATCCAACCTTTTTCTCCTTAGATCCAACCTTTTCAATGTCTTTTCTCAGATCAAACTTTGTATTTACATGGGAAATACCAGAATATTTGGATTTACATGGGTAAGTTTTTTTGTGTCTCTGGTAAGCTACTATCATCACAAAATGACCGTCTCGGTGAGACGATTCTAACAAGCACAAACCAATCACGGGATCCCAAGATCGTTAAAGGTAAATATGTAAAAATTTTGCAGATTTACTAATATAATTTTATAAAATAAGATAAATCTATATCGATCTCAGGACCCGATGATTGGATTTTGACGATTTTATACTTGTTAGAATCGTCTCACTGAGACAGTCATTTTGATGGTAAAATCGTCCAAAACGGACTAGTGGATCATAAGTTATTAACTATTAAATATTCTATATATATTTAATAATAAATTCAAATATGCGCAAAAACTTATATTTTGCATAAATGATGATGATATCTTGTGATCTAGTGATCGGAATTGGGCGAATTTTATACCATTCAATTCGTCTCGATGAGACGAATCGAATGGTATAAAATTTATCCAATTCTGATCACTAGATCACAAGATATGTCACTTGGCCACAATACCCCCTGACCACATTACCTTATGTTGAATAAATACCTTCTTTAATTTCATTTACAATTAATTTTGTGCTAATAATTTTGCTAATGTACATTTCATCAGAATGCTTTGGTATTGGCAATGATTTAATAACTTTATCTGCACCTAAAAATTGCTTTTCAATTTCATTGTCATCTGAACTAGCTATCGTTCGAAGCCAATATCCTATTTGATAATAAATACCAGTAGCACTAGGCCGTTTTTTTGGATCAGAATTCATGCATCTCTCAGCAAATTCAATTAGCATTTAGGAAAATGCCGGTCGCAGTCCATTGCAAATCTTAACTGCAAGCTTTGTACCAAATTCATGACCATCAAACGGTCTTTGTCCAGTTGACATCTCTGCCATAATAATACCAAACCCATAAATATCTGCCGCTTGTGTAAATTGTTGCGTTCCTGATAAAACTTCAAGAGCAACATAGGGTATGACGCCATAAATATCGCCTTCTGAAACACATTCGTCTTTTTTTCTGGAAAATCCTAAATCTGCAATATAAGATTGTATATTTTTATTGGTGTGTTGGCCTTGCAAAATGTTACCACTATGAAAGTCTGCGTGAATATATCCTGTGTAATCATGAATTTTATTTAAATCCTTCAAAATATCTTTAAGTATTTGCAATTTAGTCTGCCATTTAAGTTCAACAAAGTTTTTTCTTAAATATTTATGACTCCCATTATTAGCGTATTGAAATACCATAAAATATTCTTTTGTTTCTTTATTTTGAGTTATTCCATATATTGAGAGTTTGCAAAGATTAAATTTACATATCATAAGACTTTTAAACTTAAAAGTTTAAAAAATGAATAAGTTCAATAAATTAGTAAATAAATCATAAAAGCAATAAATTAACTTACTCTTTTAAAAAATTGGTTTCTTTAGAACTGGTCAATGATTCACGTGCTCTTACATAATTAAATTCATTGCCATCAAATTTCCGTATGCCATCCATCCATCCAAGTTGCTTTGAATACAGAACCAAATCCACCTTTGCCAACTTCTTTGATATTAGACAATTGATCAAATGGAATCCATTCGATCTACGCAAAGGTTCTAAGTTGAAACGATTTCATACAATCATCATTATCCTTATTTCCACTTGTCCATTTTGTTGTTATGTCAGGATCGCACGATAGGCGCCATGCTTCATTCGTGTTGTATTTATTACAATTTGTACATTTTCCATATTTAGATTCACTATATAACGATCATAAAAGTTATTCATATCTACTATACAATATTTTAAACTTTATATCAAATGTAAATAACTTTATACATACCGACTAAATTAATGCGAATGGATGAATTGAAAAATATTACGTAACAGGTAATGGGAAATAAGTATTTATGATCATGATTTGTGAACTTGTTTTGCTGTTTTTAATTCCTACGACAGTATGATTAATAAATGTTCTTTATACTCACCCGCTGAATGAAATGATTAATGCGAATGAAATGATTTGAAGGGCATTACGTAACAGGTAATGGGAAATAAGTATTTATGATCATGATTTGTGAACTTGTTTTGCTGTTTTTAATTCCTACGACAGTATGATTAATAAATGTTCTTTATACTCACCCGCTGAATGAAATGATTAATGCGAATGAAATGATTTGAAGGGCATTACGTAACAGGTAATGGGAAATAAGTATTTATGATCATGATTTGTGAACTTGTTTTGCTGTTTTTAATTCCTACGACAGTATGATTAATAAATGTTCTTTATACTCACGCGCTGAATGAAATGATTAATGCGAATGAAATGATTTGAAGGGCATTACGTAACAGGTAATGGGAAATAAGTATTTATGATCATGATTTGTGAACTTGTTTTGCTGTTTTTAATTCCTACGACAGTATGATTAATAAATGTTCTTTATACTCACGCGCTGAATGAAATGATTAATGCGAATGAAATGATTTGAAGGGCATTACGTAACAGGTAATGGGAAATAAGTATTTATGATCATGATTTGTGAACTTGTTTTGCTGTTTTTAATTCCTACGACAGTATGATTAATAAATGTTCTTTATACTCACGCGCTGAATGAAATGATTAATGCGAATGAAATGATTTGAAGGGCATTACGTAACAGGTAATGGGAAATAAGTATTTATGATCATGATTTGTGAACTTGTTTTGCTGTTTTTAATTCCTACGACAGTATGATTAATAAATGTTCTTTATACTCACGCGCTGAATGAAATGATTAATGCGAATGAAATGATTTGAAGGGCATTACGTAACAGGTAATGGGAAATAAGTATTTATGATCATGATTTGTGAACTTGTTTTGCTGTTTTTAATTCCTACGACAGTATGATTAATAAATGTTCTTTATACTCACAGACTAAATTAACGCGAATGAAATGATTTGAAGGGCATTACGTAACAGGTAATGGGAAATAAGTATTTATGATCATGATTTGTGAACTTGTTTTGCTATTTTTAATTCCTACGACAGTATGATTAATAAATGTTCTTCATACTCACAGACTAAAATTAATGCGAATGAAATGATTTGAAGGGCATTACGTAACAGATAATGAGAAATAAGTATTTATGATCATGATTTGTGAACTTGTCTTTAGTTTTAATTTCTTTGATTAATAAAAGTTCATACTCACGGGCTAAATAATACAAATAATAAACATATATTTCAAATATAAATGCGTAGCTGATGTATACACGAATAGATGTTCCTTATGCTTACTCTCTGATAATTAAAATTTGATAATTGATGTTGTATGAGATATTCCCAATTTTAAAATACGAGATATTATGATTAAAATCTAAAATTGCATACTTTCTAAACCATTCCGAAAATTTATTTTCGTTTTTTTCCACACCAATTCCATAATAGTAACAAATAGCGGTTTTAAAGATTCCGTTAAGATGATTCATTTCTGCAGACTTTTGTAGTGCTCAAATGCTTTGTAATTATCTTTTTCAACCCCAATTCCTAAATAATGACAATAACCAACTTTATACATTCCGTTAGAATTATTCATATCTGCCGATTTTTGATAATGAATAAATGCTTTGTTTTCATCCTTTTCAATCCCAATTCCATACTCATAACAATATCCAAGCCAGTACACTCCGTCTGGATAGTTTACATCTGCTAATTTTTGGCAATCAGTAAAACTTATTTGAGCAACTTTGCCTTTGATGAATTGTTCTTCCGTTTTATTTAACGTTATGATAAAAAAGATATTTAAAGAGCTTGGACCTATTCAACTTAAACAGTTAGCAATAAGAATGTATTTAAATTTAACGTAATAAAGTAGTTTTGGACGGAAAAGTTTCCAGTTACCTTCTCGACAGTATAATTTCGCGTGGTCCAATAGGCGTTGGTATATTCTGTCTTCTAAGTAAATTAAGTCGGGAGTGAAGTTAGAAATGGCTTTTGCGGTGTACTTTAAAATGTATAAATAAGCTACCTGGTAATTGATTTACATCAACCAATCAAACGAATGTCCTTCTATACTTTGCGCGGGTGATACAAACTCCTGAGAGGAAATAGCCAATCGAAAATTGCAAATTTTGACTATTCCGGATCAGCCCGACAAAGAACCAAACACGCGTAAAAGAAGGAAAGCGAAATATGTTTAAATCGATCTTGGTGCATAATTAAAAATGACGGGAATGAAATTTACATATAGGCTTGCTGCAAAAAGGGACGAAATTGACAATTTTTTCAAAAGGTATTTTTTTCATAAGTTAATATCATTTTTTACTTAAGACACAAAAGTAGTTGCGTCAACAAAATTTTGCTATATAGCTCCTTAAAGTTTGCATTTTATTATAACATAAAAATTGATTTTCCGATGATCTTTTTTTTGCCAATTTCGTCCCAAGCATTAATCTAACCTTATAGCCTCTAACGTTAAAGCTCTAACCCTAAATTTTTATCTCACGCACTTACCGGTTTGGGGACGTCTAAAGCGGAGGCAGCCAATCAAATTATAGAATCTTGATGATCGCCGGCGAAGCAAAACAAGAAATAAAAGCAAAAAACCTGAAAAATACGAAAAACGGCAGTCTAAACCTACCTTGATAGGTTAATCAAAAATGTCGGGAAGGCAATTTTGCTTATATATACCTAAAACCTAATATAACCCTAATATGGGACGACCCTAACCCTAAAGTTAATTGAAAAAATTATTAAATATGAGTTGCCTCCGCTTTAGACGTCCCCTTTTTTGGTTCCTAAAGGCGGAAGTCACGTGACTTTGTCCTAAATTTAAATGTCAATAATCGCACAAAAATCGATTTTCGCTCAAACGAACTTAAGTCACGCGGCCAGGTGTTACAAGACATGGTTTGAACCCGGGTTCATTTTTCTTGTAAAAAATAAAACCGACTCCAAACTTTTAAAAGTGTCGCAGCTCCAAAAATTGTTTTCAATCTGAGTGCCCAAATTAACTTTCGAAATCATAATACTACATAATTAAATTAATTATGATTAGTTGCCACGGTGAAATTTGAGTATTCCTCTCCGGTTTTGATTTTGCATCACCCATTTATTTATTGCGGTTTGCATAATGTTGTGACCTCTATGATTTTTATGTTTAAATGATTGTGATTGCGATCGCGATTGCTAAAGCCAGGGGTCGTCTAAAGCCAGGTGCGTTCACGTGATAGAAAGCCAATCAAATCGTAAAATTCGATCTTTACGGATCAGCCCGACGAGACAAAAACAATGAAAAAAAGTGAAAAACGTCGAAAATACAAAAAACAAGTGTCTAAACCTGTCTAGGAGCATTAATAAAAAATGTCGGGAAGACAATTTTACTTATAAGTCAAGCCTAACCCTAACCCCTAACTTACCCTTACCCTAATTTTAATTAAATAATCAAAAACATATAAACGCACCTGGCTTTAGCCATCCCCTAAAGCCAGCCAATTTATCATGTGTCAAGCTCAATTTATGATAAATTAACCGGTTTTAGCAATCGCGATCGCAAACACAATCATTTAATCATAAAGAAATTAATAATAGGGGTTACAAATTATGCAAATTGCAATAATTTATCTATTTAATTTCTTTTTAATTACATTAATTTATTTATTTCATTTTTGCGCTTTGTGTGACCCTTATCGCTATGATTAAATAATTGTGATTTAACATAAACAAATAATTATAAGGGCACACAATTTTGCAAAGTGTAATAATATTTTTTAAATTATATTTAGTTTTATTATTTATTCTTAATCGCATTAATTTTGTTTAACTTTATTAATTTCTTTATTTTTTTGTTCAAATAAAGCCAATTATTTCCAGGAACCCTCTTGTGAAACTTAAATTTCTTGCATGCATGTTTGCTAATTTTTCCATCAATCTCCTACAGCATAATTCTATATATCTCCATGATTGTTGAGCAAACTTTCTAAACATAGCTTGTAGAACCATTTCTTGCAAGCCTGTTCATTGTCTGAAGCATAACAAGAACTCTGTAGTACAGCAATGGACTGATTTTGTGTTGGATTCCAGTCACATGTGCAATGTTAGCCAATTAGTTATAGAGATCAACATGGATTAGTCTAATATTTATTCTTGGCTTCAGACACAAATAATATTTGTTTTTTTAGTTTATAATATCTTTTAGCAGTTACGTAGGTTGGATGAAAAATCTTGTCAGTAGATTAATATCTGATCAATTTTAAAGATACAGTTTTAACCTTTATATATATAAATATAGTGGTTATAATAAATATGTAAAAAAAATTTTAAGTATTTTTATCAAATAGTTTTTAAAATATTGAATTTTTAATTTATTATATAAAAAAAAAAAAATATTGCAAATTTTTTTATATAAAAATTAATTAAACTTTATCTTAAGTATATATAAAAAAAATTTAAAAATTTAATTAATTTTTCTAAAAATTTAGCTAATACTACAATTAGTTATGTAGTTTTTAAATATATAATTTATTTTTAAATTAACATATTAAAATTTAAAAAATTTACAATTTAAAATTTTTCTTTGTTTAATTAGATTTTGCGAAGCTATAGTTTTTTTATTTTTTAAGATTTTTATAAATTTTATAAATAATAATAATTTTGCAATAATTTTTATTTATAACTATTCTATTTTCAAATAAAATTATTAAATTTATTTAAAACAACCAAAAATTAAAATTGTTATATAGATAAATTTTATTACTAAATTTAGTAAATTAATTACTCAATGAATAATAATTATATAACAACTCTTTCCAATGATCCCTCAAACCAACAATCACCGAACGGACCTGCAACCAAGTATTTAGTTAGTATAGAAAATAATACACAAAACTTCTCTTGTAGCAACTAGGACTAGTAGTCTTAAGCTTGATGAGTCTTCGGATTATTTGGAGAACTGAAATAGAGTTGAAAAAGAACTCACTTTGGGTTTTTGGCTCCCCGGTGGAAGTCTACAGAACTATCAAACAAGTAGTTGGTAAATACCAGAAGTACATGTCAAGAACTTGTAGAAGCATTAGTGAAAGCAAGCTTCTGGTTTTCTATACTATTCTATACTTTGCAAACTCCCATAGTCTCTTTACGTTAGTTTTCCAGCCTCCCATACAGCTTTTCGCAAAATTTTTACCAAAAAGTGGGAATTTTGGCTTACCCTCTCCAAAAGATCAACATTGTTTACCATCTCAAAATGGAAACTCAAGTCACGAGAAGTTATGAGAAATCACAACACAAGCTGCCGGCATGTTCACGTGTATTGCAATGATTGACGGACGTCTATGGAGGGTTTCTAGAAAAGTTTTGATTGGCATATCTCAACCTCTTAGTTTAGTTTTTCCTTATGGTTTTACTTTAGATACAGTAATGAGATCTTAGTTAATATTGTGTAATTTTTATGAGCGTAGTATAGGCTTCAATTATACTATTATCTAGATTTGTTTTTCTTCTCTCTTTTGTTTTTTCTTTTTGTCGTTTTCTTTTCTTTTCTTTTGTTTTTTCTTTTTCCCTTTTTTTACTTCCTTTTTGTATTCGTTTTCTATTTTGTTTGTTTTTACTTTCCCCCTTTTTCATGTCCTTTATGAAGAAGGAAAAATTTTAAGGAAAGAAAAAAAATGGTCTTGATATGGCATACAACACCGGTATCAGTGATAGTTGGGCATACATTGTACCAAAGTTCGAGCAAGTTCGGGCTCCGACTTGAGATGAAAGGTTGTTATGGCAGGTCGCTTTGGGTACCTAGTACTTGGAGAGTTTCTTTTTGATAGAGTTTTAAAAGTAATCAGTGGCAGCATTGTATTACCATTTCTCAAATAATAAAAAGAAGCAAGACCGTTGAACATAAAAAAAAGTAAATTAATTACTATATGGGAAAATAAATTTGTCGCACCCGCGACATGTCGCACCCCTGGTTCGCCAATCAAATCGCATGATTTTATAGGCAAAAAAATTTTTTTTTAAAAATTAAAAATTTTACATAATAAAGTGTAAAATTTATATAAAATAGCATGCCATATAACGTAAAATTTTATTCTGAACAACTTTTTATAAGTCATAAAGATAGATTATCTTAGTAAAAAACGTTTTATAAGAAAAATCAAAAATTTCCAAAGTTAGCACATATAAAACTTTTTTTTACTAAAACAATCTACCTTTTTAACTTAGAAAAAGTTGTTTAGCATAAAATTTTACATATAATTCTTAAACGTAAAGATAGATTTATATTAGTAAAAAAAAAGTTTTATATATGCTAACGTTCGAAATTTTTGGTTTTTCTTATAAAACGTTTTTTTTACTAAGATAATCTATCTTTATGACTTAGAAAAAGTTGTTCAGAATAAAATTTTACATTATATGTTTTGATATCGCTTATTTATTTTTACATTTTACTAGTAAAATTTTGAATTTTTAAAAAATAAAATTTTTTGCCTACAAAATCGTGCGATTTGATTGGCCGAATCGGGGGTGCAACATGTCGCGGGTGCGACAAATTTCTATTCCCTTACTATATATAGTAAAATATTTAATTTATAATAAAATTACTTCAAATAATTATAAATAAAATTTATTTAAATAAACTTTAATTATATAAATATAGTTCATTATTTTGGTCATATAATTTTTTTTATTATATAAAAATTTTTAATATAAATAACTTAATTTAAATTTTTATAATAATAAATTTCAATTGGTTAAATTAATAAATTTAAAAACCAATTTTTTCAACAACTATCTAATTAAAATTAATTAAAATTTTTTTTATAAATTCATTATAACCACTATATTAATATATATAAAATTTAAAACTATATATTTAAAAATGATCAAGATATTGATCTACTAACAAGACTTTTCATCCCACCTACATAATAAAATTAAGTTTACAATGAAACTTTGGATAAAAAAATACAAATATGGCTAGCACTTTCAATTAATTTTACAATAGCAGACAATGTTCAGTTAAGAGGCCATAATTTTTTTCAAGCAACAATTGACTTGACCTGAATTCATTTTATTATGTAAAGAAATGCAAACTGATATAGAGCAACACAAACTATAATAAGTTCATATAGCACATAAATCTTAAAAACATAGTAGGAGCAAAAACAATTCTGGTTAGTTCTAAGCAAAAAGTAATTAGCCTTTGACAGTACTATAAAACAGAATTGAATAAGAAATATATTATTAATTACCTGATTATTTCTTATTAGAGACCTACTTCCTTTCTCCTTTCTTAATATATATTTGGTCAGGTTTTTTATATATAATTTCAACTTTTTTTACCTCCTCTTTCTCTAAAAAATTATCTGATTTTTGACATCTTCCTAAATAGGGCAAAGGCTTCTATGGCAAAAATGGTCTACTAACCTGGCAATCTGAATTGTACCAAACAAAAAACATGTGCTACAAAAGTATGAACCAAGAAAAGAAAGATTATAAAGTATCTAATGCCTACTAACTAATCTTTCTGAACTAACTTAATTGGTAGTCTAGTAATTTCTGAAGATGAAGGAATAGGATATTTTAAATATTCAAGCTATATTTGTTAGACATGAACATTTTTAGACATTGTCCAATGTCCAAGTCCAAGTTATATCTGAATAACTAGATTGTTACTCAGACAAAGTCTGAATAAAATATTTTGGACTTAGATATATTCAAACTTGAACATTGTTCAATTTCCAAGATTTGCACTATCACCAGTTAGAGTAGCTGCAGATACAGTCGTGCTAAAACCAGAAATTTTATGTAAGTACTGTACATTTTAAAATTAAAAATTTTTTAAAGTTGAATATATTAGGCTATATAAAATTTATTAATTGGTTTTTATAACATTTAAAAAATTTTTCATCTGTTCACCTGGATTTTATTTTTATTTATTAAAAAATTTTATATTTACTGTAATAAAATTTTAAATTTTAAAATCATGCCCCAAGACCCGGCAACTTGACAAAAAATTTTATAAGTTTAATTACTGTAATCTCATTATAATAATTAGGGTAGCTATGCGACATAGTTATACTAAAACCAGAATTTTTTTATAGGGAAACTTAACCTATACTCTGGGGTATAGGGTCTTAACCTTTGTCAATCATGTGACTATGTTTATATAAAATTAAACTGATCAACATAGAATCGCAATGTTTTTGTTAGTACTTTCGTCATTGTTTTTGCTGTTGTCTTTTTTTGTTGGTTTCGTTGCTGTCATTTTTTTTTGGTGCTTTCGTCGTCATTGTGTAGTGTTTTTGCTGTCATTTTTTTTGGTGCTTTCGTCATTGTTGTGTGGTGTTTTTGCTGTCATTTTTTTTACTTTTGTCGTGTTGTGTAGTGTTTTCATTTTTTTTGGTCTTTCGTTTTTTTGTGGTGTTTTTGCTGTCAGTTTTTTTTTGTACTTTTGTCGTTATTGTGCAGTATTTTTGTCGTCATTTTTTTTGGTGCTTTTGTCGTCGTTTATATAGTGCTTTTCGTCACTTTTTTGTGGTGTTTTATTGTTGTTTTGTGTGCTTTTGGTCATCGTTTGGTAGTGTTTTTGGTTGTGGTCTTTTTATCGTTGTTTAGTAGTGCTTTTCATCGTGCTTTCAGTGTTATTTGGTGGTGTTTTTTATTATAGATTTGTGTTGCTTTTGGTCATCATTTGGTGTCTTTGTTATCGTGTTGGTGCATTCGTCATCTTTTAATGTGTTTTGGTAGTGTTTTTGGCCTTTGTCTTGCTTCTTCTTTTTTTGTACTTTTCACTATTTAGTATTTTTTTTTATTTTTTATTTTCTTTTTTAATAAATTATATAATAAAAAAGTCTTCAAAAAATTTAATTTTTTTTTGTTGGTACTTTTCGCTACTTAGTATTTTTTTTATTTTTTTATTTTTTTTTTCTTTTTTAATAAATTATCTATAATAAAAAAGTCTTCAAAAAATTTAAATTTTTTAATATTTGGACCAATCAGATTTAGGCAGTACAGGATAAAAATCTATACCTCCGGGCATAGGATAAAAGCCTCTACCCAGGGTACAGGATAAGGACACTCTTGTTTATATGTATATCTTAAAATTTTAAACATAGAATTATTTATATTATTGTATTTTATATTAAGCTTGCTATATTATATTAGATATATTTTCTTTTTTATGCCCAGCTCCTATTTATTTTTAACACACTTTAGTATAATATATGTGACAAAGCAAAAAAAGTTAAAAGAAATAAAAATTCGATTAGACTATCTAGCATATTCTTGTTTTAATTAGTTACCAGGTTCAATATATTTAATAAATCAGTTAAAGCGCATAAATTTATAAAGCACATAAATTCAATATATCGCATAAAGTGCATAAATTTAATATATCACATTAGTATCACATTAGGGTTTCAAACCAGTTTAAAAATCTCTATTCGTGATCCATCGGGTTAATTATCTTTTCCAACTAGGTACCCAAAACTAAAACTGGTTACCTGATTAAAATGGGTCACTCAGTTGTAATCGGGTGATTCAGCTATTCAAATAAAACAGGTCACTCAGTTATGTTCGGGTGGCCCGAATAACTGATTAGTGAAGTCAAGCCAACAATACAACTAAATATATAATTTTAAAGAAATTTTGTATAAAGAAATATGTCTTCCTATAACTTATTGACAAGTGGTCTGTTATTGACAGATACCCCGTTTATTGACAGATGACCCATTTATATATTTAAACCAGTTTGTCAAAAATATGACCCGGATAGTAATTTTTCGGGTTGGGTAGGACCCTGAACAATATATATAAAGGTTACATTGAAATTTTGGCTAAAAAGATTACTTTTTTACAAAAATGTTACATTTGAAAAGTGGATATTGGTCAAAAGGTTACATTTAAAAGTGGATAAAAGCTTTTAATGTTATATTATTAAAAGTGGATAAAATTAATAAGTTTTAAATAGGTTGTAGTTAAAATTTGGATAAAGAAAAAATTTTTTAAAAAAACCTTTTTTTGAAAAAAATTTTTTTTTAAGAAAAATTTTTTTTTTAAGAAAAATTTTTTTTTGAAAAATTTTTTTTTAAGAAAAATTTTTTTTTAGAAAAACTTTTTTTTTGAAATAAATTTTTTTTTGAGAAAAATTTTTTTTTGAGAACTTTTTTTTTGAGAAAAATTTTTTTTTGAGAACTTTTTTTTTGAGAAAAATTTTTTTTAAAAAATTTTTTTTTAAGAAAAATTTTTTTTTAAAAAAAATTTTTTTGAGAAAAAAATTTTTTTTGAAAAAATTTTTTAAAAAAAAAGTATTGTTATATTTAATATTTGGTTAAAATTTATTAAATATTAAAGCTTATATGTAAAATATGGTTAATTAGCTCTAATAAAAAGTGGATAAAAATTTTAAAAAGTTTATATTAAAGCTAATGTAACCTCTATATGTATTGTTCGGGGTCCTGGTTGGGTTATCAGTTTCATGGTTATCCGGGTCAGAGCTTGGAACCCTATATTATATAAATTGAATTTATTAACTTTTCAAACTGGGTGAAACAATCTCGTTTACTATACTATAGCACTATATTTGGGAGCTATGTCAATTATGACAATTGGGATAAAATACCAGCATAGCACATTATTGCATTAACATAGATTTCTACTGCTCAATCAAATTCAAGATTTTGCAATATAAAATTTTAGATTTAAATTTTAGCTTTTATAACCTGGGACCTGGCATATAAAATTTTATTTATTAATATATAAAATTTAATTTCACAATTTAACTTTTATGACCCGGCTAGGTTATGAAAACCAATTCATAAATTTTATATGGCCTTATTTACATTATTTTGTTTTTTTAAAAAAATAAATATAGGTTATAAAGTATTATTTGTAGAAAATAAAAAATAAATCTGTTATTAGATGTTTCATATCCAATAACAGTGTATCTGGCTTTTGAATTTAATGTACTCTTAATCTAAGCCCCTTTGTAGTTCAGGTTAGTACATTAAATTCAAAGCCAGATTCTTTTTTAATTGTTATATAAAAACAATTGCCTTGTGATGCTTTGGATCATTTTCTTGCTAATTAAAACTATTATTGATTATTTTGTAAAATTTTTAACATAACAAACTTGCTTTTTCAAGTTATTCTTATCTTGTTTAAACATATTAAGTTCTTCTGTTGCACTAATACAAAAACCTTAAAGGTATTGCTGATAGCTTGAATTTTGAGTTATACTAAAGATCAGAATTTTTTAGATATTTAGATATTCATCATATTCACAGATTTTTGAAATTTATTATTAAAAATTCCAAAAATATTTATAGCAAATAACTTTTGTTCCACTAGTCCTTTTTGATGAAACAACTACCAAAATGTTTACATTGATAAGACGGTTCTAATAAACCCAAAATCATTAAAATCCAATAACTGGATTCAGAGATCATTAATGATTTGTAGCACTTCGGGTATTTAAAAATTGCAAAAAACCAATCCTTAAATACCCAAAGTGATACAAATTGTTAACGATCTCTGGATCCAGTAATTGAACTTTAGCAATTTTGGGTTCATTAAACCCATCTTATCAATGTGAACATTTTGGTAGTTGTTTTATCAAAAATGGACTGGTGGAACAAAAGTTATTCGTTGTTAAAGATTTTTGGAATTTTTAATAGTAAATTCCAAAAATCCGCAGATATGTTATAAAAAATTTCATGAGTCATGAAGCTATATTCTTGTGAATTATTAAAGTATTGAAGAAAAAAATAAGTAATACAAAATGATAAAGATTGATTCAAATATAATGAATAAAAAAATGATGCATATAACAATAACAGATAAAGAATTTCCTTTATAAATATCAATGAAAAGGATCAATGAAATATCAATGCAATTATTATTAATTATTATTATCGTCATTGATAAAATGTACAATTTTTATTATTGTTATTAATAAATTATATAATACATAATTATTATCAGTAGTTTATATATTGCTATTGGCATTATGATTAATGAAATTGAGAAATAACATATATCAATTCAAAATTGACATAAATTTATCTAATTTGCTATTTTAAAATAACACAAATATCAAATCTGGATGCTCATATAAGTACAATAGCAGTAGGATGCCTAACAAAGTAATGAAACCTAACAAACCCATAATTTCATTAATAATGAAACTTGATGAAACTTGACAAAACTTATGGTTTTGTTAGGTTTCATCATTTCATTAAGCATCACTAAATAGCAATATATTACACTAGTACAGCTATTAACATATGAATCTATATATCCAAACAAATGAATGATTTTGCTAACACTATTCTAATAGTGATAACTATAGATTCTGTTATAATATTCTTGGTTTTAGTGCAACTGTATTACGCAGCTACCCTAACTGTATATATGCATGACAAAATAAATTACATAATTGCAATTATGAGATATATGCATTTATTTATATAAGTTAATAATTTGGTATTTGTCCACTAGACAAATTTAATTATCTGATCCAAGTTTGGTTCAAGTCCAAGTTCGAGTTCAGTATGAGTCTGGCTGAGTAACAATACTGACTGCAAATATTAGTTAATACTATGGTACAAGAGTGGCACAAGTTACCAAAGCATAGATAAATACCTGTATAAACAGGTACTGCTTTACCAGGTTTTTTGTTAAGAATAATATGATCAGATTATCTGAACTGGGTTCTAAGAACGTAAAATAAAAATCTGAAACACTATGTTTTAATAATACAAAAATGAGTTGGCAGAAGAAACAGAAATCAGAAAGTTTAAATAAGCAATGCCAATATATGGATTGCAGATATAGAGCTAGTATAAAACCTTTAGACAGCTACTTAAATAGATAACCAAAAGTTGCAAGTATAACTAGTTGTACTTTCATTGATATAGCAAATGCTAGTGAATCTTCATATAGATTATTATTGGCCCTAATATTTTGAATAAATTTTCTAAGTTTTAAGACAGATACTTTGAAAATAAAAAAAATTATAAAACTATTAATTTTATAATAATATCTAAAAATATAGATAAAATTTAATCCAGTACTGGATAGCAAAAACCATTTATTTTTTTAAAGCATGCCAAATTTAAGGTATGTAATACAAACTGTAATTGGTTAATATATACATAATACAAGTTCTAATTGGCTAATTATAATTGTCTGACATGAAGCATAGAACTTATACTTTTACACTCAGTGATAACCAAAACTACGTTTTTGATATAATTATATCAAAATAATCAAAAACGTAGTTGTAGCATTTTCTGTTTGTAACACCTCGTACCTATATTTGCACAGTTGTGCAACAACAACAGAGGTTTTATGCGCTTTTTATATAGCACCATACTAAAAAAATTTCAAAAGTAATTGCAGAACTCGGATGCGATGTTAAAATATTCACTATTTATTTTATTTTTTTTCATTTATATCTTTTCTTTGTTGTAGATTATTTCATACACTCAGGTCTAAATCTACACTCCTCACCTCCATTACACATTCATGGGTAACCTACAAAAGCACAAAAAGATAAGTTTTTTTTGTTCGCTTTTTTTTTTTGTAGTTTTGTAAATTCTTTCAACATAACATTTCGTAGTTTTTCCAGGTGTTCTCTGGTTATTGTGGCGGTGATTCAACTTGATACTATTTTTGGTGAGTGATAGGGTGATTCGACATACTGATTCTTAAAAAAGCAGAATATTAAAATGGTGAGTGATAGGGCAATTCAATGTACTAATTCTTAAAAAAGCAGAAATGTTGAAACTTTGGAAGTTAATTGCCCTAATTGTGAAAGAGTTGGCTAAAACAGCAAAAGTAAAAAGACAAACCTCAGAAGTGAAGAATATGAGTATATATATCGTTACTATTAATAATTTTAAGTTAATTAATTAATATTTATTATATTTCAAGGAGTTGCAATATTATCTAACTAATAATTTAGATGACTTAAAAAATAATTTGTATCCTTGCATTGGTCTAAGGTCACAAGACGCATCTATCGAGGCCAATTTTGGACGTAAAAAGTTTAAATTAATAGAATGATTGGAATAGAATACTGTACAAAACAAAATAACATAAGCGATTTCATGCCTGGTAATAATGGACTATTTTTTATTTAATTTTTATTATTACATATTAACGATATGTCATAATATCTTTAGAAAGGAAATACTTACCATGGTGATGATAGATATTTTTTTTTGTTCTGGAAGTATATGGACTGACATTTACTATTGGTGATACAATTGGATGTTATTTAAATTTAAAAACGATAATAAGATGATATTTTATACTAAAACAAGGTAAATTCAATTAGGTTTGATATATATCGTTACTATTAATAATTTTAATTAATTGATATTTAATTATATTTCAAGGAGTTGCAATGTTATCTACCTAATAATTTAGATGACTTAAAAATAATTCGTATCCTTGCATTGGGCTAAGGTTACAAGACGCATCTATCGAGGCAAATTTTGGACGTAAAAAGTTTAAATAAATTTTTATTTAACATTAAATTTTGGTGCATAATTTTATAAATTCTTACTATCACTTTAATTCTATTTATTAATAGAATGATTGGAATGATTGGAATAGAATACTGTACAAAACAAAATAACATAAGCGATTTTATGCCTGGTAATAACGGACTATTTTTTATTTAATTTTTATTATTAGATATTAACAATATGTTATAATATCTTTTAGGAAGAAAATACTTACCATGGTAACGATTGAGATTTTTTTTATTCTAGAAGTGGGAAGCCATATGGACCGACATTTACTATTGGTGATACAATTAGATGTTATTTAAATTTTAGAAACGATGATAAGATGATATTTTATACTAAAAATAGTATAAATCAAGGTAAATTCAATTAGTTTTGATATATATCATTACTAATAATAATTTTAAGTTAATTAATTGATATTTAATTATATTTCAAGGAGTTGCAATGTTATCTACCCAATAATTTAGATAACTTAAAAAATAATTCGTATCCTTGTATTGGGCTAAGATCACAAGACGCATTTGTCGAGGCAAATTTTGAACGTAAAAAGTTTAAATATTTAAGTAAATTTTTTATTTAACATTAAATTTTGGTGCATAATTAAAATCTTCAATAACGATAATGTTTCTTTATGAATAGCAAAGGTTAACAAAGATGTTTATCAACATTCACTTTAACGATTATATTTCAAGAGAATGTATGTTTAACAATAGCCTTTTAATCGTTAAATAAATTACTAGCATAAGTATGACGTTTAATTCCGTCCACTTTAACAATTGTATTTTAAGAAAATTTTTGATTAACTATAGTCATTTAATCATTCAGTGAATTAGCGTGAGTATGAAATTTAATTTGTTTACTTTAATAATCATATTTTATGAGAATGTAAAAGTTAATTCTATTATATGTACACTATGCATTTAATGAGTTTAAAAATTACTTGTAATTAAAAATGAAAGCATTTTTGGATTAACTCAAAACACAACCACAAATGAATATATGTTAGTATTTGGTGAATTTGGTTTAAATTGAGAAAATGGAGAATGTACAAAAATACTGATAAGGCAATATTTTTTTAAAAAAAAATAAATAAAGAAAGAAAAATGTATTAAAAAAAGTCAAAAAAAATTTAAAAATTAAAAAATAAAAATATTTAAATAATAAATAAAAAAACATAAATACGTTAAAAAAATAAATAAAAAATAAAAATAAATAAAAATAAATAAAAATAAAAAAAAAATAAAAAAAAATAAAAAATAAAAAATAAAAAAAAATAAAAAAAATAAAAAATAAAAAAAAAATAAAAAATAAAAAAAAATAAAAAAATAAAAAAATAAAAAAAAAATAAAAAATAAAAAATAAATATTAGATTTGTACAGTTTTTGTAGTTATTTATTGTTAATAAAGAGATTATGCTCCGGACACATACCAGTTTCCGGTTTCTAGTTTGTTATATATTATACTATATTTAATAATTTTTAATAATAGATATTAACCAATTAAATTGCATACATATCAATTTGATTGGTTGATTGTCCTGCGCCAAATTTCTGCTTTACTATAAAAGTTACTGAACTTTAATCCCTTATAACTTTTTTAAAAAGCAAGATATCAAATCTGTTTTACAAATTTGTAGTTTAGGTTACAAATAATAAATTTGTAAGAGGGATTTTTAAAATAATTACTTGTTGTCAAGTTATTAAACTTTAAACAATGCCAAAAAAAATAGATAGTTTTCGCTGTTTGGTGCTGTATCAATTTTACAATATATATTTTACTAATTTTACTAATTTTATAATATAGTAAAAATATATAAATATACAGTTAAAAAGGCCTATTTTTATATATGTTTTATTTTGAGATAATTGAGTTAATTATTTGTTTTAATTTTTGAACCAATCCAAATTAATTAAAATTTACAATTTTAATTGATTAAAAATAACAAGTAACTATTGAATATTCATAATATGTTGGCTCTATATAGTCTTATATATAGAATAGTTAGTGCAAAATTATTTAAAATTTTGCTTGCTATAACAATAGTAATATTAAATTATATATCTGGTTCAGTTCAATCCTAAAACAGTTCTGAACTTATTTATAAAACTATTAGTTATTGGACCTAAAATTAGGATCTAAATTAAATTCTTTAAATAAATTTAACCAATCAAATTGATATCTATTATAATAAAAAAATTTATACCAAAAAGTTTATTATAAAATTACTAAATTGTTTATCAATATCAATATATAAAAATGCTTTTAGAAATTAGTATTTCTTATGGGAAAATATGTGCTAAGTTTTAGCAAAAACCTGAATCCAAACTAAAAAACAGTTTGGGTTTAGGTGTAAACCTGTATCTGAATATTTAAAGCCCAACTTGAACCAAAACCAATATAAGCATATTATTCCTATATAAAATTAAGCTTAGATTACCAATTATTTTATAATATAGTTGCCTCTCTTTAATCTGAACCTCTCTAAACTGAACACTATTAAACTCTCTCTAAACTGAACAAAATCTCCTAGAACATTTGTAAATTTTATTATCAAGCTCGAATAAGCCATATATAACTTTTTGAAAACTAAACTTTTTCAAATTTTTACATAGTAAAAAAAGTAGTTCCGGCAGTTCAGATTAGAGAGAGTTAACTGTATATACAAATTATTAAAAATAAAGTATTTAAAAATTTACTAAAACTCGATTTTATTATAAATTGAAAATTATATTATTTTATCTAACAGGTTGCAAATTTTTTAATACTAATATTTTAAATTTTATTTATTTATTTTTTTTTAGATAAGGCCTTGCTTATATCTTTATTGGGTAATTTATATAAGTAGTTACATATAATATATAAACAAAATGTATAATAACAAATACAAATAAACTACATACAAGAATAGAAGCTCAGACTAATTTATCTGCATCCTAAACCTACTAGAGTGGTCAAGACTCTTCTAGATTTGAATAGACAGAATGTTGTTTGTTGGGGTACTGTATTTGATCCATATTGTAACCAAATACTAATTTTGTAATGGACTTGGTCTATCGGTGAGCAATTATTAGAGTCAGAGTATAATTGGTTGGGAAGGCTACAGAGATAGCCAAATGTATAGGTTTTATACTAGTATAACTTTTTGTGAGATAGGTGTTTTGTTGTGTTTGAGTAATTTTAAATTTTATTTAGTTTTAAAAGAAATCTATTCTATTATAAAATAATCATATCTAATTCTGTAGATTTTTTTTGTCACATATAAAAGTTCTTCAAAAGATTGTATTTATTTGTAAAACTTAATATAAAAATATGTAATCAATTTATTATTTAACTGTAAAATTTTTTTATACTTCATATTAGTGATATGGGCTGACCCCGGCCCTACCGGCCGGGCCGGCGGCGGGCTGAGGGTCGACCCATACTTTCATGGGCCAGGGCCGATTAGAGTAAAATAAAAAAAATTTTCCCACTTGCTACAAGGTCGTTAACGTATATTGTTTGTCATAGTTTCTTGTTCCGTAATTTGTAAGAGACCCGTTATTGTTAGTTAGCTAAAATTTAAAAAGAAAGTTCGAATTAGTAATCAACCCTTTTTATATAAATTGGTTAAGCCCCAAATCGTGATCCCATGATACATGACACTGAAATTCGGAACCTAAAGTCGATTTAAACTTAGGCGCACTTGAATAGTAAAGAAGTTAATACAGAAGATATTAGTAGAAAGAATTAAAAGTACCGTAAACTGCCGTATAAACAGCCCGGGTCTGGTACATTCCACCAAAAAAATTAATTAGTAAAAAAAAGAAAATTATTAGTAAAAATGTGAGGGGGGTCTGATATGTGGGGGGGCTGTTTATACGGCAGTTTACGGTAATAATAAGCATTAGTATAGTCAATAAACTCAAGTTCCAAAGTAATAAGAATTTAGAACCAATACCGTGACTGCCGGAGTATTGGAAGACACCCAATTTTCAGACCAAATTAATCCATGCCTCGATCTAGGCCTACCAATTAGGGTATAGAGAAAAGTTATTATTAGATTTAGTAGTCTTTGTGTTAGGTTTTTTTGTGTATTTGGCGACCCTGTTAGCCTGGTTTTCGGTGTTATACCATTTTTACTGTCACAACGTGCTTGAATTCAGTGATCTGATTGGTCGAATTTTTTTTATAAGATAGTGCAGCCCAGTCAGCTGGGCCGCACTATATTAGTTTCGGCCCCGACCCAAGGTTTTGTTATCGGCCCATATCACTACTTCATATACTAAAAAATTTTTTAATAATAACAGTTATAACCCATATAATTTATAAGAATTTAAAAGCCACAGTTTTAATTCTATGGATATATAATAAACTTGATTTTTTGTTGAGTAAATTAAACAAAGTTTGCTAAGTATTATTTTCATTACACTAAATTATATATAATATAAAATTTTTTACAGAATTTGAACAAGACTTTATTAATAAACTTAGCTACTTAAATGTAAGGTATATACAAAAATCAATTTTATTTTCATGAACTATATATATTGGGACTTTGTGATTCGATTTGAACAATTTTGGTACTATTTGAATTATCTCACTAAGACTATTCAAATAATACCTAAATTATCTAAATTGGATCGCAAAGTCACAAAATATAAAATTTACAGAAATATATTTAATTACAAAAAACCCTTTATATCTCTAGATCTTGTAATCCAATTTGGATGATTTTAGTGCCATTAGATTCATTTTAGTAAGACAATTTGAATGATACTAAAAACATCCAAATTGGATTACAGAATCATGAGATACACAATCTTACAAAAATAAATTTGATCTCAAAAAATAATAAATATATCTTTTTTTCAGGATATTGTAATCTAATTCAGCTAATTTTGGTATCCCTTAGTTTGTACTACTTCGCAGGCAAATTTGCCTGTATAATTACTATAAATATACCTCTGATCTATTTTTTTTTAATCATTTAAAATATTTAAATAAAATTTGGTATTATAATTTTTAATAACAAGGATTATATTTTTGAATTATTTAAATTTATATTATAAGACAAAAAGTTTATGTTGCTTATAAGCTGAAAATAAAGAAATTTTTTAACCCAAAAAATATTTTACAATATCTTGGCAAATTTTTTAAATATTGGTTTTAAAAATATAGTTTCTAATACAATATTATAGTTTATATAAAGAATAACAACTTTCATTATTTAACTTTATATGATTTACTTGTAAAAATTAAGACTTGCATTAGAAGTGAAAATTTTTTTTATAGACGGGAACATATAAAATTTGAGAAAACCTAAAGAAAAATTTCTATAGTAAAAGTTCCAAAACAAAAACTTTAAACTTTTATTACACCAAAGTTTTTTAATAATTTTAAAAAAAATTTTATAATAAAGTTGATAAAACAGAACTAATATTATATTTTTTACTTAGAAATTATATAGCTAAAATTAATATTTAAGGTTTTATTTAATAAATTTAAAATTTTAAAATTTTCGCAGGCAAATATGTTAGAATCATCTCAGTAAAACAATTTGAATGATACCAAAGTTATCCAAATTGGATCATGGGATCATAAAATATTACAAAATATTATAATTTATGGAATTAGGATGATCCATGGAATTAGGTATGATCACCTTATATTTAGCTTTTTAACTTTTTTTTACTATAATTTCAAATATATAGTTTTTCAAACTGCATTACAATTTAATTAGTTTCACTTATTAGTAACTATTTTACTATTTATGCTAATATCTAATTGCTTAAAATACTTGTTACTAGTATTAAAAAAATATTTCAAACAAATTTTACAAGATTTGATAGATAATTATAAGATCTTGGTTATGCAATGATAGGACCCCGGACAATTCTAATGAATGTGGGGGGTAAAAAGTGGGTAGATTTTTTGGGCCAAACTCATCTAAATTCTGGTCAAAATTAAAAATTAATTTTAATTTTGACCAGAATTAAGGTGAATTTGGTCCAAAATCCATCTACTTTTTACCCTACTACCTACTATAAAATTGTCCGGGGTCCTGCAATGATTAATATCATGAAATTTGGTTTGTTAGAGCAAATGATTGGCTGATACATGCCGTGTAGCAGCACATTTCAACCAATCATTTGTTCTGACAGAACAAATTTTTTTTTTTTTTTTTTTAATATTAGGGGTGTAGCTCCTGCCCCAAACTTTATTAATACTTAAGCAAATTGACATATGGTTGTGCCTTTTATACATACATATTATATACAAGTATTGAGACTAGGACTTCAGGCTATGAAATCTTTTATCCACGGCTAAACCCCACCAGAGCCTTCAATATTCCCATTTATATAGTTGACCTGGATTTATACGTCCCTTTCCAACCAACAATCAACGTCTACATGTCCGCCACTTTACCCACATTTTCTAATTCATCACTTCCATTTGGTGTGTGTTGCCAGGTAGGCGCTTTATGCTTCCAAGTTGGTGTACCCGAAATCTGGTTACCCAGAAAATCCCTTACTAGCGTACTTCTCGGGGGTTCGTATCTCAAGCCATGCAGCTGCCTCTACTACAAGGGTAAGTATCTCAAGCCTGCATGCTGTCGCAATCAGCCGGTTTCCTGCGACTTGAGAACCCAGGATTTAACGTTCCGAATTTGGAAATGTGCGATCAACTGTACTTCCTGCTATGGTGGCGAGGTTCCTGGGCATGTTTCGCAAATGCTTTCAGTGCCAAATATAGTTGGATGGCATCATAAGGCTAGGGGAACCCAATTACCACTGCATGCACTTATACTAGCATATACCTGTATTGGTGGTCCCAGATCCTCTTAACGTCTGAAGACTCCCATATAGGTACGCCCAGAGCTCCATTGGGTCTTGACACGTACATGCCTCCATGCTTTCACTTTTTATTGGCCGAATAGTTCTGTCTGCCCTTGTGAAGTTCACTAAACCCCAGTACTCGGTCAGTCACTCTTTTGGATCCTTTTCCCCAGTCATTCCAGACTACCAATCCAGTTGGTCCGGAAGGATCTGTCTGCCAGGCTTTAGGTGCCTAAGGACTCCCTTTCCTTGGTTCATGCTTCTATAACACATGCCCTTTTCCTCTAGTATGACTCCCTTTGCCATAGGGGCTCTTGCCCGTCCAGATTTTCCGGTCAGTCACCGCCAAGATCCTTTTTCCCGGTACTGTCGAAAGTCCAGCTACCTCCCCACTCGGAACTTGCCAAGCGGGTTTCAATTGTTCCGGTCCCTTGGATTTGTCTGTGTAACTTACACAACTACACCAAAGCTCCCATTCAAGATAGTGGTACCAAGGTTACAGGTAATATACTCGACCGATCGATGAACAAATGTTACCGTAATACAGGCCTATTTTTCAATTCGTCTCCAGTGGGATTTGAACCCTAGACCTGCCACTTGGGTGACAACCAGACAGCTTCCCTATGTCGCCACACCCTACAGAACAAATTTTGTGATATTTATTATCATATGATCCAATATTGATGTTATTGTGCAATTATGATCATAATTTAAAAGTTGTAATTGGCTGAGTTTTAATTTGGGATTGTTTTGCTTATGCAATAATATACAAAAAATAACAATAAAAATTTTTTTTATAATTATATGAGTTTGTACGATAATATAATTTATTATTTTGCTACTACTTAGTGTTCCTACTTGCTTGTAATATAAGGTAAATAGAGGTATTGTGACCTGGGGGTATTGTGGCCAAGTAATATATCTTGTGATCTAGTAATTAGAATTGAATAAATTTTATACCATTTGATTCATCTCATCAAGACAATTGAATAATATAAAATTTGTCTAATTTTTGATTACTAAATTACAAGATATCATCATTTATACAATATAAGTTTTTTGTATATTTGAATTTATTATTAAATATATGGGATGAGTTAGTAAAAAAGAGACAAATTTTTCTAAATAAAGTTTTCTTAACTTTAAGTTTAAATATCTTAACAACTATTTTAATAAATTTAATAATAATTTTTTTATTTTAATTCTATATAATTCCAAGATTAAATTAAAAATTTTTTAGCAAATTTGATTAAATAGTTATTAAAATATTTTAATAAAATAATTTGTCTTTTTTCTACTGAATTAGCTCTATTTATAGAATATTTAGAGCAGTATTAACTAAAACAAAGCTTATAGTATTTTTTGCAAAAATAAGTTAACTAGGAATTCTTTTATATTAAAATTTTTGCTAATGTCTATTTTTTGAAATCCTATATACAATTAAACATGATTTAAAATTAGAATTGGATGTCCAATTGTTAATCTTTGCTACAGAGTCATGGAAAAGAATTCATATAATTGGCTAATATTTGTTGATTAAACAGATTATACTAATAATAGATTATTATTGTTATGGTTATACCAAATTTTAGAAAAAAAGCTATAAGCCTTGTTTTAGTTAACACTGCTCCATTTAATAGTTAATAACTTATGTTTCACTAGTTCGTTTTGCAACCAAAACCATCTCAGTAAGACAATTCTAACAAGTATAAAATTATCAAAACCCAATTATGGGGTCCTAAGATTGATATAGATTTTTTTCTTTTATAAAATTATATTAGTAAATCTGCAAAATTTTATATATTTACTTTTAACAATCTTGAAATTCCATAATTGGATATTAATAATTTTGTACTTGTTAGAATTGTCTCACCAAAATGGTCACTTTGGTAGTAAAATCATCCAAAACAGACCAGTAGATCAAAAATTATTCACTATCAAATAATTGACCACAATATTCTCTTCTAGAATTTAGTTTTTATATTATATTTGTGTACTAATTATTTATATTTAATACTATATATAATATAAAGATGTTGATGTTTTTTATAATAATAGATTCTTTATTAAGTATAGTTCAAATAAGAAATATTTTACAAAAATCTATTTGCTTATTAAAAAATTTTATTAGTAGAAACTTTAACCTGGCCACAATATTTTATTTCTCTTATATAGTTAACACTCTCTAATCTGAACTAATGGGACTGCTTTTTTTTACTATGTAAAAATTTGAAAAAGTTCAGTTTTCAAAAAGTTATATATAGCTTATCTGAACTTTATAATAAAATTTACAAATGTTCTAAAAGATTTTGTTCAGTTTAGAGTAAGTTTAATAGTATTTGGTTTAGAAAGGTTCTGATTAAAGAGAGGCAACTGTATCTAATTCATTTTGTTGTTTTATATATAATCACTTGTGTATTTGCATCATTATATTAGATAGTTTTTGGCAAGTATAGTCATGATCCATATAATCTATAGCCAGATCAGTTTTGGGTTGTTCAAATCAAATCCATTAGGAGCATTAAAATATTTTATTTTAAATACTTAAACTAATAAAGATTTTTTATACAATAAATTAATGTTCTTTATACTTAACCTAAAATTATAAAGAATAGATATTCACAAATTAATAGTTACCAGTATTTCAATAAACATTCTTTATCTTATATACTTCTTAAATAAAATAGATATCACATATGGATCAATATTAATATACATTAGCCAATTATATAAGCTGATATTCTTATGAAATATATATAACAAGTACTCATAGTACTATTCTCATCCTACCTGTCTGTATAAGGGCCCATGTCTCAAGTCCTTATCCTTACCCTAGAGTTTAAAATTCAATATTTTAATACTCTAGTTCAGTTCTTTGTAGTCCTACTCGTGGATACCCATAGGTAGCCCAGATCTGTGTAGAGATTTAGTCTGAAATAATCTAGATAATTTAAAAAAAAGGACAAATAACCTTCAATTTTACTATTCCTGTATCATGCTACATATACCGTAGTACCTGGGTACTATATATAAAGATATACCATATGAAAATAATATTAAATATAGTTATACCTCAGATATTGTTAAGAATTAGGCAAAAGTTACTGGCCAAATTTTTAAAATTTTACTTTTATAAAACTATAATGCTTTAAAGTTTAGAAACATATAGTAATTATACAAAAAAATATTTTTAAATTTATAGAACTAATATTGTTTTACAAAATTACCAGCTAGTTTTTTGAAAATCTTTTATATAAAAAATTTTGGCAATTAAAAAAATTGAACATGTCAAGTTTAGACTTTTAATACTATATAAATTCACTAAATATTTTATTGGTACACATTATATCAGATTATTTTAACACCAAAAGCATTATTGTTTATAACTATATAACTGATTTTAAAAAATTTAGCCAATCAAATTGTTTAAAGTGCACAGATAGACAAATATTAAATTTTAGTAGTATAAATTATTAAAGTCTGAACAAGCTTTGGACAATCTTGGATATTTGGACATTTTGAGCATGGACAAGGTTAAAAAAAGCTTTAGATAACCAAAACATTTAGAGTACTTTTTAAGAATATAATATTATATAAATAACCAATTGCCCAAATATTGTTTTTAGCTTCAAAAGAGTACTAAAAATTACTTTTAAAAATAAGATCTTATTCAAGTAATATTGTTTAATAATAACTTTTTTGATATATGGAAAAACCTATAGCAACAAGGTGCTTCAGGTCAATTACATGATTTTGAAAAAATTATAACCAAAATTGGTATATGGTTATTATATATATAATAGTAACAATTATTGTCGCGGCTGAAGCTAGAAATGGCTGAAGCTGGAAATTAGAGATCTCGATTTAAAACTATAAGCCCTGCTGAAATCCAACTATACTCTTTTATTATAAACCCTAACTCTAAATTCTAATCTAACTATAAAAAAAAATCGTACAAAATGCATTCCAAAATTTTTTGTAAATTTCATATTAAAATATTTAAAATTTCCAGCTTCAGCCATTTCCAGCTTTAGCCACAACAATTATTATATATATAATAGTAACAAAATAATTAAATGAAATTATATACTTTTTTATTAATAGACTTAGTTGTTTTTATAAAAATATTTATTTGTTAGTTGGATATTCTATAAAATCTCAAATTTTGATTGGTTGACCTGAAGCATCCTTTTGCTATGGGCTCTCCCATATGAGCAATGACACTTTAAATGGCAAATTCAGAGTGATTTAATTGTTTAATATTCGATACTCTAGCCAATAAGTCAAGCTTCTGCCTATAAGACTACTGTAAATGTGTATATACAAGACCTACCATAAATTAGACATGGGGTGTGAACCATGAAATCTTTATTAATTAAATGCAAATAGCTAGACTGCCTATTATAAGTACAAAGTGTATATGCGCTTTAAATTTTTCTTTTTCCAATATAACCTCTGGGCATGCACTAGACCCAGGGTCTATTTAGAGGTCTTATCCGGATCAGAAAATAGTGATCTGGGTCAAACCCAACCCGAAATTTCTTGACTTGGATCACAACCCAGGTCAGATAGATTACCGTATATATGCATCTTCTGGTGATATTCATTGTGTTAGACTTTTTAATAGCAGATAGGTAAGAATATTAATATATTTAATATAAGCTTTATTTGTATTAGTCCTTAACATTTTATTGATCAAGTATCGTAGAGTGGAAATCTGGAAGTGGAAATTTTTTAACCTAAAAAATATGTAATGCTAAAGACGTTTAGAATGTACTTTTATAAAGTTAATTCGGCCTGTAAATTATACCCAGATTATAGTATCCGGATCTAAATGGATTAATCCGGATTTATTATGATCATATCTGAATTGTAAAAATATATCTAGGCTCTAACTCTAGCCACAGTCTTTTTTTTTTTTTTGCCACATTTTCTTCAATATCGAATTAACCTATCTGACTCAATTTTGATCCGTGACCCGCATAACCGTCATATTACTGAACCGCACAGGTCAACCCAACCCGGGTAAGACTAAGTGGTTTAAAAATTGGTGGAACGAAACAGACCATATATGCACATTTACGGTAATTCGGATTGATCCGATAATCCCGACGTGCATATTGTACGTAATAAGAACAAAAATCGATAAATAGATTACCGGACTGAAATAAAAAAAATCTTATCACGGGTAATTTCTCAAATATTCCAGAATTTATGAAGACAGTTGTAATCAAATAGAGCTGATGAGCCTATTTGCGTCTCTTGTCCGTAATACATATCGGATTAAGATCATGATCTCATAAAATTTGACCAAACTAAGCGAAATCAACGAATACACTAAGGAAGATTCCGACTGCCTATTATAAGTACAAAGTGTATATGCACTTTAAATTTTTCTTTTCCCGATTAAACTTCGGGCGTGTGCTATACCTGGGCTCTACTAAGTGGTTTAAAAATTGGTAGAATGAAACAGACCCGGGTCTTATATATGCACATTTACGGTAATTCGGATTGATCCGATAATCCTGGTGTGTATATTGTAATAAAAAAAACAAATTACAACTGTTTCATAAATTCTGAAACAGTCAAAAAATTTCCAATAACCAAATCGAGAAATTACTAACATTACTAACCAATAAGTTACTAATGTCAACTGAAATAAAAAAAAAAAAAACTTATCACGGGTAATTTTTCAAATATTCCAGAATTTATGAAGACAACTGTAATCGAATAGAACTGATGAGCCTATTTACATCTCTATGTATGTAATTTTGACCAAACTAAGCGAATTCAGATTATTATCCGAATACACTAAGGAAGAACCGAATTTAATCCGAATTGCCTTTAAAAAAAAAATAGGATCGAAACTCTAATTAAAAACAAAACATGCATAACTTGAAATGATTACCAAAATAAAATTTAAAATTCTAATTTTATTTAAAGTGTATTTATCACAAAACATTTTATATTTGATACATAAAACTTTTACCCTATTATAAAACTTAAGCATTACTACCATTATTACCAACATTAAAACCAGGAGCATTAACTAGGTTTTCACTTCGCACCGCTTGTCTCCGACGATATCGTTTAGTCCATTTACCATTTTGATATCTCGAATACAAAACAAATATAATGGCAATTATAATTATCGCTCCGAATATTCCTAAACCTATTGGAACTACACCTAAGCTTTCCCCCGGCAACGGACTAGGGGTTGACGAAGAAGAAGAATCTTGATCTGCAGAGTTTATCGTATTCTGAGACGTGTTAGATGAAGAATTGGGTGAGGAATCGGGTGAAGAATCGGCAGGTGAATTTACGGGTGTAGCTGAAGAACCAGTATTTATGGGCGTGGCTTCAACATCAGGATTAGGGGCTACAATATCCGGGTTAGTATTGGTGGGTGATTTGGGAGGGGCTTCAGCAGGGTTAGTTGGATTTGCAGCAGAGGGCGGGATACCACTGGGAGTGCCTTCACCAGGAATATCAGTCGGTGTTGCGACCGGATTGTCTTTACTAGGAGTATCGTTAGGATTGTCTTTACTAGGATTATCATTAGGATTGTCTTTACTAGGAGTATCGTTAGGATTGTTTTTACTAGGAGTATCTTTAGGATTGTCTTTACTAGGAGTATCATCGTTAGGCATAGTATTTCCTTTATCACCCTTAGAGGGATAAGGTTGGCAGTTGTCCACAACATGATAAAATGGGTTATTCGGAAGATAATTTGAGAATGGTATATTTACGGCATCATGATTTTTCATGAATTTGAACTCCAATTTTGAACCAACGATAACCTTATATTTTGAAGGGCTAAGTAAATCTATCAAAATCTTCTCATCAATTAATTCATTTTTTGAAATTTTACCATGAACATAAAATTTTTGAATTATTGATTCATCTTGTTTTCGAGAAAATTTAGGTGAAATGCCGTGATAATATCCGGATGAATCACGCTTTAAATGAGACTTTTTGTGAACTTTAACTTTAAAATCAAATTTGAAAGCTACGTGTGAACGTTCTTCTTTATATTTGTTCCTAGAGCTTAATTGGAAAACTGAAAGTTCCCCGACAAACTTTCCGGTAACTTTATTAAACCATGCAATTTGATAACAGACAAATATTCCAGCGGGATTTCTAATATCCCAATCTAATGCTTCGCATCTGCATTCTGAATATTTTTCCCAATTTGACCAAATTTCCTTGCCGGATTTCCGTGAAGAATAATATTCTGAATCATTTCTACACCATTTTCTTCCTTTAGACCATTTTTGTAAATTTTTTCGATTATTCCACCAAGATGATTCACACTTTTTGAAACGATTTAAACTTAATGAGTTTGATTTTGAGAATGAATTTTCTGAGATTGAATTCTTAGGATGATACTTAGAGGTAGCAATGGATACCGGTAAATATTGAGCAAATAAAGCAACTAGTAATATTAAAGCATATAGACTATATAACATGCGTGTCATTTTAGTTATGTGCCAGCACAAAAGTGACACAGCCTGCAAAGAATATTCGCAGTTGTAAAGGGGAAAAATAAAGAATGACAGAAAAAACGAATCCCAGCCAGTGGGTGAAATAATTTAGAAAGGCCAAAAGCAAGAAAAAAACAGAAACACCTAACTATTTTATATATTTTATAAGAAAAACCGAAAAAATATCATACGATGATGCACAATATAAATTTCGGTAACTTATAATCTCTTTTTGGTAAATAAGAAATGTATGTATCATTAATTGTTCCCTTCTTACTATTATTGTAAATTTGAAATTATTTGTAAATAATAATGCCAAATTTACATTACTTTAAAGTATGACGTTTTAGTAATACATGTGTATGTGTCTTACATCGAAACTTGACAAAAAGCAATAGTATGCTTCTGCCAACAAGTCTTTTTATATAATTTTTATATAGGATTAAACAGTTACACGATCCTTTCTTTCAAAATGATGATAGTTATGCATAAAGCTTATATATTTTCAACGAAACATCTATGAGGAAAATGAAACAAAAAATTAAAAGGGTTGTAATGTTTCAAAAATAATAGGAAATAAAGTATTAACAAATCAAAAGAACGAAATTCAATGAAGCTAAATAGAAAAGGTTAATATTTTCAGATATTCATAACACGTTAGTGGCGCAGTAATATTAAAATCATTAAAATTTATTAAAAATTATTAAAATTATTAAAAATGTGCTCAATATTATATTCAAGAGTTGCCCAATGCATTATTTTAATGTAGGAACATTAGTAGTGATTTATAAGTCTATTTATATAATAGTAATTTCTAGTACGTATATGGAAATTTTAACAAAAAAAAAAATTAGACTCGCGTTTCCGTCGGATTTTAACCATCCATGCATATATATGGACAGATCTGTACATATCAGTATATTCAGTTAATTTAAAAAATTTACCATCATAGTTAGAGTATCGGAACAAATTAACCGGGTCTGTATATCGATTATTAGGATATCGGATATTGCTAAATATTTAATAATTTTTATCACTATCCGAAGGATTGAGCTAGTGCAAATTCATTGTAACAATGTAATATCTTAAGTTTTTTCAGAAAAACAGATTTCTAGTTATATAACCTAAGTCTTTTTAAATAAATCGCTATTGTTTGATTAAAATATACTGAAATTATTTCTGTATTTGTTAGTAAAAGTGTTACAAAGATAAACATGTTACTAAAAAGTTATACACTCACGTACGTACAATATGTACAGTATGTACAGTATGTACAAGCGTACGAATGAAATACTCTCATAACGTTGTTTGCATGTGATCAGTAAGTCGCCAGCCGACTTTGGTAGCTCGCCTACAAATTTCTCTGCACCAGTCATCTAAATGGCTAGATTCTTTGTTAGAGCATAAAAAGGGTGCACCATGTGATTTTAAACGTCAGTCAGTTGACCAATATTTAGTCAAAGACGTATTTTTACAAGTGACACAAATTCAACAAGGAGATTAGTTAAAGTGATTGTCTAAAAGTTATTATTGTCTAGTCGAATATTATTTCGATAATTTGAAAGATATTTCAATTAAATAAAAATTTTGAATGCTTTATTTCTTTGTTATTTTATTAACAATAATCATAAGTCTACCAATTAGAATACGAGATTAGATGCAATATGATATCTGATAATTCTGATTGAATCTCCAAGGTCTCCGTCGGTAAAGATGCTGAAATAGTTTCACTAACTATTGATGAAACTAATTTCGTCAGTATATTTAAATAGTGCCTTTTTAATTGATTAGTTATGTTAGTTGATAGTCTACCAATTAATTCAATTAATTAGATTTACTCCCCACTTCGTCTTAGAGTCAGATTTCATTTTTAGATTGGTAAAGATTTTTTTTTGTAATTTGGCCCAAATTATGCTAACTAAAAATTTTTTATTCTAACACTACTCCTAAAAGTTCTAACTTTGCCAAAAAATTACCATCTAAAGGCATCCCAATTCGAAATCGGGACGAGTCTAACGGAATAATGACACTCAATATACTGATATTAGTTTGGTCGGTGGTCGTGGAAAAGATCCGGAAAAACAAATGTACCACCAAATTTTTTCTGTATTTTAAGAATTGGACTAAACCATTTTTTAAATTGTTTAAACGAATATTATAAATAGCAAAAGTTCAAAATCATCTGATGAGTAATTGCTTACAGTTAGTGTTCCGCATGAACCGGACCTTTGGGCGGATATTTTTAAAGAACCGGATCCGGTCCGGGATCCAAGTTATGGAACCGGATCCGGTCCGTCTCTAAAAAAAACCTCTGATGACTCTGCTCGTCTTTTATATCACTTTTTTTACCTACATTATGAACATTTTTGACCAAACAGAAAAGCTAGCTTATGTTTCGGACCGGACCGGACCGGACCCGGATCTTTTGCGGAACACTACTTACAGTGATGTGAATTCCTGATTCGTTTTCAAAATGATTTTGTAAAATGAATGCGCTAGGCTAAATTTATTGAATACATGTTGGCCATTCATAAAAATATCGGCATTAAACTAACAAAACCATTACTTATTTTGTACTGTCTTCCGACTCATATTTACTGGTATATTTCGGGAATGGCTAATTGATTTTTGATCATCTTAGGTTTAAACAAATTATACAGTTTATAACGTTCGTTTAAGCACAAGTTAAAATTGGATCAACCATTTTCAAGTTGTAAAGTAAAATGGTTACGTATCATTCCACAGAAAATCATTTCACAGATATTTTATTTCATAGATAATCAATTCATAGACAAGTTTATTTTAAAGACAATTAATTTACATTTATAGACAATTTGTTTTATAGTCGGTTCATTTTACAGATATTCTTAATATCTAAACTAATATAAAATCTCCCGTAATTGGGTTTAGGTTTTATGATGTTAAAAAGACGATCATTTTGATAATCAAATTATCATATCCAAATTAAAGATTATAAAAATGAAATATGAACTAAGTTATTGTCTGTGAATTAATTGTCCTTAAAATAAACTTGTTTATGAATTTTGTTTATGAATTTTGTTTATTTTCTGTGAAATGATTTTCTGTAAAATGCAGTTTTTTTCCGCGATCACTAGACATAAGTTATGTCGAAAAAAAATTGAAACCAATTGCCAATTGGACTTAGTGACGTGACATCCCTGGTTACACCTGATCTTGAAGCTTGATTGGCCAACAAGAATGGTTGGTCATGCGTGTAGTAAAAGATTTTTTTAATGAAATTATATCGATAATAAATTTTTTTTTTCAGTTCTGATGGTTCACAAGAGTAAGAATTCTGAACTTTGAAGAATAAAAAAATTTAGTTAATTTAAGCATTAATAATTAATGATGCCTTGATATCTTATAGAAACTCAGAGCAAGCGCATGTCTTGCGCAAAACGTTATAAAATTGCGCGAAAAGTTGCAGAGCACCGACGAAAAGAGAGGAAAGAAGCAAAAAAAAATCCTCGGTCAAATAGTATGTTTTTTTTGAATTTTAATTAATGTCATTGTTAATATCATTTTTAATATCATTATTAATATCATTTATTAATATTCATTATTAATATAATAAATTTGTGTTTTTAGAACTGAAAAAAGATCCCGGCATACCAAATTTATGGCCATTTAAACATCAACTTTTGAATAAAATCGATCAACAAAAACGAAAGGTAATGTATTATATTATTTTCATTAAAAATTATCATAAAATCATACTCAATTACTTATGTTTTTATTATTTAGGCTGAAGACGAGAAACAGCGACAAAAAGAAGCTCGTAACGCTCTGTTCAATAAAAATCGAAATATCAATTTCTCATCACTTGCCGAAGATGCATCAAAGCGTGATGTAGCTTTTGAAGAAAACTCTAACGATCCTAATAGTCTTGAAGATGATATTTCTACCGCCATGGACGCTGTAGCTATTGGTCAAAAAGATAATTCACGTAAAGCATATTACAAAGAATTCCGGGAGGTCATTGAAGCTGCTGATGTTATATTGGAAATTTTGGATGCTCGTGACCCATTAGGATATAGAACCAAAGAAATCGAAAAAATGGTTAATAATAGTGGATCTGGGAAAAAAATAATTTTGATTCTAAATAAAATTGGTAAGGCATATACATACTATCGGATGTTAAATTTTCTGAATGTATTGCATTATGCATAACCAACAATGATTTATTTATTGGTTAGATCTTGTCCCCAGAGAAAATGTCACACAATGGCTTGAGTATTTACGTAAAGATTACCCTACTGTCGCTTTTAAATCTTCAACACAAACACAGCGCAAGAATCTTGGTCATTCATCCGCATCTACAGCAAAAATATCTGACAATAAATTACAACATAGTAACGAATGTCTGGGTGCAGATGATTTGATTCAACTACTTAAAAATTACTGTCGTAGTTGTAATATTAAAACTTCAATTGTTGTTGGAGTAATTGGTTATCCTAACGTTGGAAAATCATCTGTAATTAATTCTTTGAAACGATCTAAGGTATGTGGTGTTGGTGCCACACCAGGTCTAACAAAACATGCTCAAGAAATTCATTTAGATAAAAATATAAAATTATTGGATTCCCCGGGAATTGTGTTTGCTCGTGATCAAGGAGGTGATAAAAATTCTGAAATTTTATTAAAGAATTGCGTTAAAATCGAACAATTGGATGATCCGATTTCACCTGGTCAGTAATAGATCATTATAATAATTATTGAATAATTTTTACAATCCATTGTCATGTTAAATAACAATTAAATGTTTATACTTTTATCTTAGTCGAATTGATCGTCTCTCGGTGCTCAGCGCAACAACTCATGAATAAATACAATGTTCCTATGTTCAGAGACGTCAATGACTTCCTTATACATGTTGCTCGTCAGAGAGGTAAATTGAAGCGTGGTGGAATTCCCAATATTGATGCAGCAGCGAGAATTATTTTACAAGATTGGAATTCTGGAAATATACCTTATTTCACCACACCACCTACTTCAGCCATAACAATGGAAGTAGAAAATAATTAAATATTTTAAAAGAAGCATACTTTGTATAAATAGATCCGCTATTTAAAAAAAAACAAGTAATAAAATATTGGAATTCCCTTTTTGATTGATAAATTGATTGCATGTGAATTCACCTTTTGATAATGAAAATTGACGAATTTGTTTAAAAGAACCCTTGATAATTTTAAAATTGAAGTTAAAAAGATAAATAATTAGTATTCTGAACTAATAAATCCCACTCGTATTGTTTCAATACTCCAATTTAAGTAAGCCCATCAAAACCGTCGTAAACCCCCTTTCTACCATATTTGCTGATACCTCACCTTGATTCCTAAATAACCGCGGACCTTACATAACTTCTAATCTATGATCCGAGAATTTGAAAAGACAGGGGTCTCCAAATTTCGAGTCGGAATACGTCGGAATACCGGCCGGCTGGATTGGAACTGATCAATTTTGTCCATGACAGATCATAATGAAATCAAATTAAATGAAATATGATAGTATAAAAAAATTGACAAATCACCGAAAAATAAAATTTTTTGGGTGCATTTTTTAGGGTTAGGGGTTAATGTTAGAGATTAGTTTTAGAGTCATAGAGTTTATATTAAACAAGCATAAGTGGGTTCTAAGGGTTAAATAGAATGATCTGCGACAATTATTAGTCAGGTATCCGGAACTAGCGTACGGTGGGTGACCTGTTGTCTTCTTCTTATGGCCCTAAAGGTAACGACTTTGGTCATTACTCTCATTCAATATTCTCGGAAATGACCCTTTTAACTGCGAAATAAAATTGTGAAATTGGAAGCTCTTCGTAGCTGCAATTATCACGAACGTCCTTTTTTAATGACGTATTATTCACATTAAGCTATTATTCGACCGATGAGCTCATATAATGGTTATTAAATCCGATTGGTCGATTATTGAAATGTATATGCCACATATCTGATATATATATCAGGTGCTGGCGTATTGTACATAGAACAGTGACTGAACAGTGTGAATTGGGGATGTGAAAATCGACCCGTCTAAGTTTTATTACAGCTATTTTCATTATTCTTGGGACAACTAAAAAATTGCTGATAACCGAAACCGACTCAGAATTTTAAGTTACCGCTATCGGCCGACATTAGAAACTTATCGATTCGGTTATCGACAATTTTTGCAGTTGTTCCAGGAATAATGAAAATAGCTGTAAAGTTCGGCCGAAGTTAATGCATCTTATATATTACTTTACATTCTTTTCCGCAATTGTTGCTCTATATTTAAATATACAAGACGCACGTGGAAACGCGAGATTTGACTTTGCACCGAACTTTAATAGACTCGACTTTTGGAGTCGAGTCGGACCGAACTAGACTTTTCATATCCCTAATGAAGACCCAGTGTTCGATCTTGAAGAATTTGTTTAAACGAACGGTCGAAGAAACTGAGTCAACATTGAAAGGGTTTTTCGATCAACTTTTGCCGGAACCAATATACAAACTTAACCATGTGACAAATGAGACTAGATTTTTATTGTTATGTAATTTTCTTGGCAGGCCTTAATTGTATGTAATTTTTCTTGGCAGGGCTTAATTGTATGTAATTTTCTTGGTAGGGCTTAATTGTATGTCATCTTCTTGGCAAAGCTTAATAGCAAATCTATTAATGGAATTAAAGCAGATCTAGAATATCTTTATCGACAATAAATTTAGCTAATAAAAGAATAAATTTTAAACAAAGTTTAGTAAAGTTTAATATAAAGAAAGGTAACTCTAATTAGTAGATGAAAAACCACTCGTGACAACAGGTTTTATCTGAATTTTTCAAATGTTTATTGAATAAACTTAAAACCATTGTGATTTTTAAGTAAATGTTGATTACAAATATTGTAAATTTTTGATGGGTAGTTTGACCCGCGGGTCAAAAAATTCAAAATTCAAAAAAATAAATAGTTCATACCTACTTATCATTTTTTACTTTCATTTTTACTTAGCCGGTTGGCCCTTTCTCATGTATACTAATAAAGATTTTACTTCGAATTTTTTAACGTGTGTGCGTGACACGCACACACGTTAAAAAATCCGAAGTAAAATCTTTATTAGTAAAGTATACATTCGGTAGGGATCGGAACCGTTTAACCGTTTAAAAATTGCTCTATAGTTCCGGGCAGAATTATTTTGGTCGTGGGCCGGAATTATTTTAATGCCGGCCAAATTAAGAAAAATTTAGGCGGTTCCAATCCCTAGTGCGTGTTTTATGTGTATATTATACGTTTTCAAATATAAATTTTGTGTTCGTTTTATCAATGATGCCCATATCAGGCTTGTAATAAAAAAAATTAAGAGTCAAAAGAGAGCAAAGGTCGAAAATCGGAATTATATGACACCAATGACCAATCAAAAGGAGAGACAGTGGTTGGTTACACAGACCGCAGATCACTTACGAAAAGCTCCGATAAGTGATAACCAATCAAATTATTAATTTTTTAAAATAAAAAAAAAAATAAAAAATTATAATAACGAGACGAACATTAAATATAAATTTAAATTAATTTCCTGAATGCCATTGCGACATGCAAACATATTTTTTTTATTAATTCGCTTATATAATAGCTAAATCAACTCATTTCTACTATATTTCGTAATAAAAATTCCTATAAATTTTGATACGATCAACTTATATCTAATCTAAACCCCATATATTTTATATAATCTCTATAATACAACCAGTATTACTCCAGTATTATTCGTGAAGATATTAATACAATAAATACGTAGATAATTATATGTCGATTCTTATTATAACCTAAACAACACTAAAAAAAATTATATATACAGTAGTTAGCTATCTTATAATTACTATTTGGAATATTTCTATGTATATAGTATATATAATAATAATTAAATAAACTTAAATAAGCTTACATACTACCTTACCTTTACTGAATCGTTACCTCTTAGTTTTACCTTTTTTTCCCTTCATTTTATATACAAAATTTAGTTAATCTGGTGGGTTTATACTTTGAACTTATATACTTTTTAAAAGTAACTTTACTAAGAGGTAGCGACATAACGGTGTAGGATTAACTGGGATTAAAGAAATATGTTGCAGTACAGCTAGAGTGCTTCAAGTTTGCTTAGAAGACTTTTCATCGTTCATAGCAGAATTAAGTTACACGAATGTCCTAAAAAAGTATTGTAAAACAATATAAAAAAAACTTTTATTAATTGTGTAACCGATCTACAAATGATGGGATTGTCTCCCCTGTTTGACCAATCATAATTTCGATGGCATGTGATTGCCCGATTAGTCACGTCTAAATATACTGTGTGTGTAACCATCTGTTATAAAAAGTATTCCTCCTCTATTTTTTCCTCTCACTGTACATACATCTAGAAAATGTAGAGTAGTTTTTCAATTTCTAACCTAACTCGTTCTTAAGCAATCAAGAAGAAACCAAGCAACAAGAAATTTCTGACGACTATCATAAGATGAAGAATTCAAGATATCCTCAGATTCATGCTTGAATATTGCTAGTATGTTTCATTAAATTTTCAGTTTACTTGACATGGTCTTATAGTGGTATATTATTATTTAGAGCCATCTGAACAGTAAAGGCTAGTCATATCTTGGATACCTCAAAGTTATGCAATGCAGCCTTACTTCAATGATTTTAAACTGAAGTCACTAAAATCGGTATGAAAGAGATGATTTAATGAGCAATTAAAAGGAATAATAAAACGCACGGATGAGGAGAGAAGTGAAGCCGCATTAATCAGGTCTGTAAGCATTATATAGGTATTTAGTCACAAAAATCTCGCTACTGTATATTGCTTTACGTAGGAGCAGGTGACGCCCTGCGTGAACTCCCGGAGGACGTCCTCAGTATGATATATAGAGTATACAGTTGTACCCCACGGGAGCAGGTGACGTCATGTGTGAACTCCCGGAGTAGGTGACGTCCTCGGTGCAATGTGTATTAAGCTTCGGGAATCAAAACATGTCTTGAAATTGGTTATTGTAATAGTAATTATTTCTTGTTTTTCTTTGGAAGAAAATTCAGAGATCGTCGAATTTTGGGACCTTTTTGAGAAGAGGAGATTAATAAGACGACAGCAGGTATATAATAGACTGGGCATTTTCCAATTATAAATCTTTCTAATATTATTATATGGTTGTTAAACAGATCAGTACAAACGTCAATACACAGTTGAAAACTAGTAAGTCAGATGGGAATTTCAAATAATGTGAGCAAGTAATAATATACATTTTCCATTTTATAGAAACGTCAGAGTGATAACTATTTTGAGAGAGGAAAATCAAAATCATGTAAAATTAGCATTGAACAGTTGGATGGTGAGTTAAATTTGTGATTATTCACGAAACATTTACAGTATGTAGGTTCTTAGAAATAATTCCAATTTAAAGAACAAGAAGATGACAACGAAGCAGGATCGTTAAATGGAAAATGTAATCAAAATGAGATGCATGATTTTAACAATACATTGTTTGATATGCTATTGAATATTAATACCATTTATTTCTTTCTAACTTGCCTTTATTACATAATCAGAATTTATTGTGTGAAAACACAACAAAAGCATATTTAGAAAATATGAGAAAAAATCCGAATCATATTGGTTGTCTTATGAAAAATCATTCCAAGAAATTATGGAGGAAAGTAAATAGTGCTTATCTTTGAAGAAAATCATGGAAGACGTTCTCTATGCATATGCGTCAATACTTATCATTAACACAACGGATAATAATATTTAACAAAGCTGAGTGTTGTGCTTCTAGGTCCGAGTCCGGATTTGGTCTGTCTGGGTTCAGACCCAGTATTACGAATAGTTGTGATATATAGCTGAGCAAAGTAGTGGTGTTTAACACAAAAAATGCATTTGAGTATACAAAATTGGCATACTATACTCATAATATATTATATATATAAAATAGTATAGTAGTAAATAATTTAATTATATCGATATGAAAATTTTACAGAAACTTATCATTATGTATAATAAAAATATCACCAAAAATTTTAGCACTTGTAAAGCAACTATGCACAATTTTGTAAAAACATTGATTGTGAGAGTGTATGTACAAACCCACAAAAATCTTGATTTTAAATTCATACATTAAATGCTTTTTGATAGTAAAAATTTTACATATATATTTAATTAGCATTAATAAGGATAATTGGCTTTTTTTAATTCGCTTGTTTTACAAGTTTTATTTATTTATTTTTTTTTTGAAAATAACAATAGTTTTTGAACCTTTAAAATCAAGCATTCCCAATTCATTTGTACTGAATATCTTGAAGCGACATTCTTTCTAAAATAATCTCAGCATTTAATTTGCAGATTTTAATTTTTGCTCTTTTTCAAGGTTCACTAATTCAATTGAATGGATCTTTGCTTCACATTCTCTTAAAGCCAGTGCATGCTCTTTTAGTACTAATTGTCGTTCTTGATATTCAAGTGTATTGATTGTTTGGCTTTTTTTATCATCATTTTCACTTGAAGTTTCAGAATCAACAGTGATTACTTCAGGTTTTTTTTAGATTTTGTGGGCTTTTTTTGCTTGTTTTTAGTTGATTTTTTTGAATTTTCGCTATTACAGTATTAATTTAATGATATGAATAAGTATACTAATAAATACATAATATAAATAAATTATTTCATACCTTTACGTTTAATTGATAAAACATTACGACTAACCAAGCCTTTATCTTGCCCATGACTTGATACATTATATTTTTGATGAATATTAATTGCAATAAATTTTTCCTGATCCAATTTGTGTCCTCTACAAAACACAATATAGGTTAAAAAAAAAATAAATAAAAAAAATAAATTACTGTAAAATCGCAAACATCAATTTTAAGTTTTTCCCACGTCGATTACTTAATGCATGAGCAGGTTCTGCAACATTTGTATTACTAGGCAATAATATCCAAGTTTCCTTATCAATTTGTGACATACATTTGTTAAGTGATGCGATAACCCATTTTTGACGATAAAATGAAACCCAATCTAATATATGTATAACAATAATTTAAATATGTTTTAATATTTCATTTATAAACCAAAAAAACACTAACTTGCCATTTTTTTGATTTTTCAATTTTATCAAACAATTCGTTAATTTCATTCTCTGATTTAGCTGTAAGTAATGCAAGCATATCAGCATATCATCACTTAGAGTAGTATCATATCAGTTTTATAAAATTTTTCTTTAAAAATAAAAGTAAAATAATAGTAAGTAAATAAATAAATAAATCATAAATTATAACAGATAAGGGGCGTGCCATTTATCACGTGATTTATACCATGGATACATGGGTCAGGGTAGTGATCACGTCTATATATAATATATATAATATATATATTAAATTATATACGATATATAATATATATATAATATATGTATTATTTAATATTAAGTAACTTTTTTTGTACTGGTCCGTTTTGGATGATTTTACTACCAAAATGTTCGTCTTAATGAGACGATTCTAACAAGCCCAAAATCATTAAAATCCAATCACAGGATCACAAGATCGTTAAGGTTTTGTATTATTAGTTTTATAAATTTTAAATATATATATAAATACAAAAATAATAATGCAAAACCTTAGCGATCTTATGACCCTGTAATTGGATTTTAATGATTTTGGGCTTGTTAGAATCGTCTCATTGAGACGAACATTTTGGTAGTAAAATCATCCAAAACGGACCAGTA
>QKWP01000135.1:3416-20287 GCA_003550325.1 Gigaspora rosea | reverse complement strand
CCGTAAGTAATGCAAGTATATAATCACTTAGAGTAGTATCATATCATTTTTCTAAAATTTTTCTTTAAAAATAAAGTAAAATAATAGTAAATAAATAAACAAATAAATAATAAATTATATATTTATCTTTTATAATGCACTTGACAGGATTTAAAAATATGAATCAAGTGTTCTTCCCAATTTTTTGTTCAATCAATTTTATTTAAAACCAACCCAAGGCCTTGTGCTTGTGCATAATCTAAATCAGCAATTATACATTTCCAGCCAATTCTATGTATATGTTTAAATTGAGGAGATGAACCAGTCAGCTGTAATACATGATCAAACAATGTCTGAAACATTCTTTGATATGCGACTATTGTTGCTTTATTTGTAAAAATTCTGGCATAAGTAAGAACTTCAAAATTTATAATAAAAAAATACATATTAATAATTTTAAAATACTGTATAAATAATTATACAAACAATTAGCTTACTAAATTATGTTTAATATCATAATTATTGACTTCAAATTCATTAATTTCGCTAGTTACTCATTTGAAAGATAAGTCGATTTGAAAATGTTCACACTTTAACCATTCTAAAAGTTGCTCATGTGTTGTGCAAATTATCATTATATGGTTGTCTTCAAAAAATTCTAAAATATGTAAGAATATTAATATCAAAATATAATACATGTATAATTTAAGCACCCTAATTATTTTAAATTACCTAATCGTTTTATATAATCATAAATATTATTGAGATTGCGTAAATAATTATAAACAACACCAAAAAGTCCTTGTCCTTGTGGATAGAGTTCTTTTTGTATTTTGTCTACATAGTTTCAAAGATGGTCGGTATTATTTAAAGAAGCATGTATATTCGCAAAGTATTTAGTTCCAAAATAGGTTTTAATTAAATTTTCTAAAATAAAATATAATTATAAAATTAGGTTTTTTTTAAAAAATTTTTGTTCAATCCATATATATACCTGTTAAAATCTGTGTTGGTGTAATATCAGTTGTATTATTATCAGCTTGGCGAATTAATTCTTATAAACGTGTTTGTATAGTAAGTGGTACTCAATTCAGTAGTGGAGATGGATGTGAATGAATGCCTTTAGATAAAAGAATTGTATATGGGCATTGTTTAATATCATGTGGTATTAACATATAGTATTTGACATTGCATATTTTTTGAATTATCGTTCCTTGTTTAATAACGTTATCCGTATAATATGGATGTGCTAAATATAAAAATACATAAATTATTAATTATATAACATTTATTGTTAATAAATTGTTAAATATTTAATAGCTTATAGCAATGAGTTTTTTTCGAACTATTATGTAAAACCATAAAGCATTCGTTTATTGGTTCATTAGATTCGCCCTAGTTATAATAAATAATTATTATAATAATTTAATATAAATATTTAAATTAAACTAAATAAATTTAATTATAATTACATTATATGATCCATCCGAAAGTTGCTGAAGTAAATCAATATCAACATCTTCTTTGATATGAATAAACTGATGAAATTTTTCTTGATTATGCCAATTAGAGTAACCAATAAAGTATGATGATAATATATTATCATAATGGCATAAGCGTCTTAATACAGGTGTTCCAGTACATTGTATACCATTTTTTTTAAAGTGGCATTTTGTTTTATATGCAGCCAAATAAACTCTAATTAATAAAAATTATTGGTTATTTTAATTATGTATATATAAAGATGATTAAAGATTTATAAACTTATGCGAAGGTATTATTCTTTACATTATTAGTTGATACTTCATTATTTATTTTCAATCGTAAATCAGAATCAAGTCTACCGATTTATGTTGCATTTCTCGAAGTTCTGAATTTACAAATTCACATAATTTGATTCCTTGACATGTTCTATCCTTTTTCGTTACAGTAATATTACCAAAGTAACAACAAGTCATTTGATTTTGGCCACACAGCTTTTCCATAGAATACTAAACCTAAAAAATAAATATATTAATTAAATAAATTAACACATATTATATATTAATATAATAAATATTTACATCCGTAAATGCTGAATCCACACTTTCTCATCCATCAATATAATAAACGATTGCAATTCCTTCTTTACAAGTTGGTGGATATTCAATTAGTATTAATGTATGAATTACTTCTTTAGTGGTTAAAGTTTTTGTAAGAAATATTTCTGAGCTTTCTATTTCGAGTAAAGATCTAGAAGCTTCAGAATTTACAGAAAATTGATCTTCCTCAAATATACTATCGGCTTCATCGGTATTTTCATTGATAATGAAATTTTCATTCAAAGAATTAGTTCTTTCAAAAAAATTATCACTTTATCGGTATTAAAACTATCATTAATGGAGTTATTTTTTTCAAAAAAATCAGCTCCTTCAAAAAAGCTATTAGCTGATAGTCTAGATTCATCGGCAGAACTAATATCATTCAAAGGTATTCGCATCATTTTATTATAGAAAATATTTTAAACCAACATAAAAAATGGGTTATTTTATTTTTTTAAAAAAAAAACATCATTATGCTCACGATTACTGCATTTTCTATTTAATGACCATATTAAACTTCGGGCTTTTAAATTAAACTTTATGGATTCAACCAGGGTTGGGCAACTGGACAATTGGACAATTGGAAATTTGTCCAGTGTCCAGTGTCCAAATTGTCCAGTGAAAAGCAATGGATTAAGAAAAATAATCACTGAACAGCAAAAATTAAAAAACATTATAATTTTTAAAATTTTAAACAAAAAATTAAATAAACTAGATAATTAACCAATTCTGTTAAAATTGATAACTTAAAAAAATTAATGTTCCTGCTATATAATATAATATTTATAATGTTTTCAAGCCTAATATCTCTCAAAACCTGCTTACCATGCATATTGCTTTGGGAGGTTAACATCATTTGAAATACTATCCTTTACAATTGCAAGCAAATTGGTTGCATATAGATATCTTATTTAGTTAAATACAGTATTACATATTTATTGCTTATTAATTTTTTCAAATGTACTTTATGCGCTAACAGAATTTTTGACTAATATACAATAATTAAACTAAATTTTAAAATTAAATAAGAATAAAATTAAATTAAATCAAAGGTATAGTGCATTACATTATAAAATTTTAACTACATTTTTAAGAATTAGCTAGAGCAATCCTCTGGGAGTACTAGTTATCTGAAGATATGTTGTGCTTTGACTAATTTATTTATTTATTGAATTTTTTTATAAATATGTCACTGGACACTGGACATGCACTGGACATTACACTGGGCAATTTGGAAACGTCCAGTGTCCAGTGAAAAAGCACTGGATATACAGTTTGCCCAACCCTGGATTCAACCTTTAAAATTTATCAAAATTGAGACCCGATATTATAAATTTTAAAGCTCGCAGTCTATTTTTTATTAAAATCACGTTTGCATAAATTTTATACATATTTGTATAAATTTTGCATACTATACACAATATATTACCCCATATACAGTTGTGATCTCATCAACCATACACACGTGTTTGCTAATTTAACGTATTATACACCACAACTTTGTTAAACAATACATCACAACTATTTGTATTACTTGTTCAGACCAGACTCAAACTTTAAATTTTACTAAATATTAAACTCAGACCAGACTCAAGTCTGCAAACTAGCTGAATATAAATATACGTATATGTATATTTGGATGCTAAACAAGTTTACTTAGAGCAGTGTTTTGACTAGAAGCTAGAATCACACTGGACGTCCAGATATTTTCAGTGTTCCAGTGGTTCCAGTGAAGTTTTCACTAGAAGGAATTATTTCACTAATACCGATATAATGCTAGCCAATAAGAATACAAGAATTAAGATTATTATTATCATATAAGTTCATATACAAGACCCAGGTCTGGTATATTCTACTGATTTTAAAACCTTCAATAGACCCAGAAGTCTGTTGTATAGTTGTTGTACAGTGGGTTTTATGCATATATATGATTTCTCATTATTGTGCATTAATGCGCATATAATGCTTTAACTAAATTCAAGAAAATTATCTTAAAAAAAAAAAAAAAAGTGTCTGCATTAGAGATTCGACTCGCCAACCCGCTAACCCAGAACCTAAAATTTTGATGTCTAACCCGGAGTAATTTTCTTTACTTAGATGACTCGGGAATTTATTTATTAAAATTTGTTAATGGACAAAATTCGTCTGATTGGCTAATATCCACTTAAAAATGTTTTTTTTTTAATTTTTTTTCTTTTAAAAGCTCTAATGAGTGTTTACATCTGCAAATTTTATATATAGATATATATCAATTACTAACCGGTAAGATATATATCGATACCCATCACCCCTGCCGATTACTATCGGTAGTGATAGTAATCGATATATATTGATATATCGATTACTATTGATAGTAATAGTAATCGATATATATCAATATATTGATTACTATCACTATCAATAGCAATCGGCAGGGGTGATGGGTATCAATATATATCAATATATCAATTACTATCGATAGTGATAGTAATCGATATATATCGATATATATCGATATTAATCAATATATATCTGATATAATATCAATTAATAATTAATTATTATATTCACATAATCATACTTTTTGAACATTTTACAAGTTTTCTCAAGTTTTCGCAATTTAATTATAAATTTTTATTTATTTATTATTATTATGAGAATTACTACGCTTAACCGAGGGGGGAAATCTCCTCCCCAGTTACACAACTGATCTGCATATATATGCACAATAGGATCCACATGATACGTATTTTTTTCTGTATTGTTTTTTTATTGTTTTTTTGTTTTTTTGTATCATACTAATTAATTTTTTTCTTTTGTAGCTTTCTCTTTTGTATCGATGCTTTGGATATCTTGCTCTGGTTGGTGCTGTTCCTTGGAATCATCGTATGTTGGTGTTGTCATAGGTGTCATCGTTAGTGTCGCCGTAGGTGTTGTCGTTGGTATTGCCGTTAGGTGTCGTCGCTAGTAGTTTTCATGTTGTTGTTTGCTGGTGCTATTGTTTATTAGCGGATAGTGCTTTGTTTTACTTCGCACTGCTTCTTGGAGTCGTCGTATATTGGAGTTATCGCTTGGAGTTGTCGTATTTTGGAGCTGACACGTTGTGTCGTCGTATAATAGTGATGGTGATTCCATGTGCGTCGCTTGTATATTAGTGTAGTGTCGTCTGGTGTTATTGTATTGGTGCTTTCATTCGTATGTCGTAGATGGTTTCATTTGTATTTGCTGATGCCTTCATAATTGTCGGTATTGGGTTAGTTTTACATTGCTATTTTCTTTATTCTTATTTGTTTTCTTTTTTATTCGTTACCGCTAAGTTAATGTCTTTGTTTGTGCTATAGCTTGGTTTTGTTGTATGTTGGCATGTCACTAGTATTGTCTTATGTTGGCGCCCGATTCGGAGCGTTGCTTTAGTACTGTCATTCTAGGATTATAATGTCGTTTTGATTCAAAGGTGTATTCTAATAAAGATAGAATTCTATGGTTAGGTAGGTATATAAGGACGGTTAGGATAAGGATAAATTAGGACGCAGGTTAGAAGTTAGGGTAAGGGTAAATAGGAATGTGGTTTAGAACTAGGGTAGGTACGTGGTTAGAATTTAGGATAAGGATAAGGTATTTAAAAAGGATTAGTGGTAGGTGAAGGATAAATTAGAACGCAGGTTAGGAGTTAGGGTAAGGATTAGTAGGAATGTGGTTTAGAGTTAGGGTAAGGGTGAATAGATACGTGGTTAGAATTTAGAGTAAGGATAAGGTGTTTAAAAAGGATTAGTGGTAGGGGATTATGTATATAATGAACATAATAAATTTGATACAATATTATTAATAATAAATAATAAATAAATAAACATATATAAAATCGATCTTGCAATATCATTGGCCGATATGCAGATCGTGTAACAGGGAAATTTCCTCCCAGTTAAGATTAGCAATACTCTATTATTATATTATTTTAATTTATTTTAAATATACAATATTTACAAGTTTTCGCTATTTAATATAAAATTTTATTTTTTATTATATATTATATTTTAAATATTACATATATTATATATTATTATAAAAAAAATGACAAAAAAAAATCCAAAAAAAACGAAACCAAAAAAAATTAAAAAAATGAAACCAAAAAAATAAACTATTATATTCTTTATATTCGCTTATATTCGCTTATATTTGCTTATATTTGCTTATATTCGCTACTTCTTACAAAGTGCCAGAAAGTAGGGTTGTTTTCTTGCAAAGTTCTGAAGTAAGAAATAAATAAAATAAAATAAAATAAAATAAATAAGTAAAAAAAACAAACAAAAACAAAAACCAAAACTGAAAAAATAACAAAAAAAAACAAAAACGAAAAAAAATAAACTATTATATTTCGCTTATATTTGCTTATATTCGATTATATTCATTTATATTCGTGACTTCTTGCAAAGTACTAGAGATGTTAGAATTGGTGTTCTTGTAAAGTGCCGGAAAGTCAAGTCGTTTTCTTGCAAAGTTCTGAAAGAAGTAAAGGATAAATAAAATAAAATAAAGTTAAAAAAATAAGTAAAAAAAAAGAAAACAAAAATGTAAGCAAACTAAATAAAAAAATAAACAAAGTTCCAAATCTCCATTTTGAGTTCGTGTTTTTGCAATTTAGAAATCATCGAAGGTTTTCGCAAAGTGCCGGAATAAAATAAATTAATAAAAATAAAAAAAAACAAAAACAAAAAACATGAAACGAAAAAATAAATAAAACAAAACCTTGCAAAAACTTGCAAAAACTTGCAAAAACTTGTGTTTTTGAACTTTCGAAATTGCTACAGAAAGTAGTTGTGTGTTTTTGCAAAGTGTCAAAAGGCTGAGTTAGCTTGCGCTAAATACTGAAAAGTCACTGGATTTCTTGCAAAGTGCTAGTAGTAAAGTGTAGAAATAAAATAAAAAAATTAAAAAATAAAAAAAAATATAAATAAAAAAAACAAAACGAAATTAAATGAAACAAAACGAAACTAAACGAAACTAAATAAAACCAAAAAAAACAAAAGGAAAATGAAGAAACAATGTAAAATTGATAGAAGATCTAAATTATAAACAAAAAAAATAAACAAAGATCTAATCTGATTTTGTAGTACAATTATCAAAAATTATCGAAACATTTCGAAAATATTAGTAAAACGCGTCATTGATATAATACAGGTTGCAGATCATCCTAAAATATTTCGAAAGTATTCGAAATATTAAAAAGAAAAAAAAAAGAAAAAAAAAAGAGAGGTGAAAGAGAGGGGGGTAAAAGGGAAAGAGGGGTAAAAATCGTTCAAAAACGCTTTTTTTTTTTTTTTTTTTTAAGTTTTTTTTCTTTTGTGGTATATATTTTTATGATCTAGGATACGTTACGGATTAGATGGGCATAGGAAATTTTTTAAAAATTTTTTTTTGGTTTTTTTTTTTTACCTGGTAATTTGGGTTGAAATTTTCGTGACGGTATGTAATCGTTAAAGATCTATTAATTGTTATATATCATTTCAAATAATTATGATTAATAATCGATTTATAGATATATAATGATTTAATATAAAAAATGATATATATCAATTATAGATATATATCGATTTTTATTCAATTAATCGATATATAATGATATTATGATATATATCGATTATAGATATATATCGATTTTTATCCAATTAATCAATATATAACGATATTTTAATCAATATATAATGATATTATATAATCGATATAAAACGATTAAATGCTATATATCGATCAATATCTATGTATAAAATTTTCTGATGTACTATACAAAAAATAAAAAAAAACTAGGCTTCTAAAAACTTTATCTAGAAGACAATTTATTTGTTATTTACAAGTAGTAATTAATCGATTAAGGTAAAACAACAGAGAATGTCTGCTAAAAGTATTTGATTATTTGATTAGAGTACTAGTACTAATAACTTTATAGTAAATCTCTTTGGTATATACAAATAAGAAATTTGGTCATTCATTCCGTATAATTATTATGTGGACATGAATGTCTGTATTATTGATCTGCACTGGATTACCTGGGTAATCTGAGTAACCCAAACCATTTTTATCAAACCGGTTTTGTATCCAGGTAAGGCTTTTATAAGCAGGCAGTTAACCCAGTGACAAAATTTATTGTTGGTTGAATCTCTAATCTTACTGGACTTCACTGACCTCACTGGAACTTCCATCCAGTGGTAAAAAAAATGTAGCTGGAACAGTTTAGTGACAACTTACTACCAGAACCCATATATCTTCCAGTTTGATCTAGTTAGTTCCAGTTCCAGTCATCTTTACTGGACCAGTCCAGCAACAACTCTGACTTAGAATAGTGATTTAACTATTTTTAATCAAGCTTACAATATATAATCTATTATAGTAAAGCTTGGATTCATTATCTGTTTTCATATTAAATTTAACAAATGTCTGTTAGATTTTATTATTAAATTAGCATACAAATCCAAGTTTTATATTGTAGTTAGAATATTCTATGTCTTTTCAAATTTCTTTTACATAATAAGCGAGATATAAAATAAAGATGATAGTCATGTGAGTATATGTAAAAATCAGAATAGTCAAATCAAGCAACAATTATTCTAACAGCTCATTATAGCTAGCATTAAATAATCATTCTAATGATGTATTAAATAATTATTTTTATGATTAGGGGGCTTTCAGAAATCAGCTGATTTCAGGTGGTGGGGGTCATCTGAAGTATCAGGTATAATTCTGGCCAAAATTTTATAATTCTGACCAAGGTTACAAATTTATTTTTGACCAAAATTATAGATTTATTAACAAGGCAATTACTATTTGTACACTAGTGTATAAACACAGGTACATATGATAACTTAAAATTTTGCTTATGAAAACACTCTTTGGGCTCTAACAAAAAAAATTCCTTGCAAAATTTTATATAAACTATAACCCCCTTCCAATCCCAAAGCTGACCCTAACCCTAACCTTAAATCGGGGTTTAATTTTGGTCTATAATTTATATTTTACCAGATTTGCAAATCAATTAATTAGTACCCGTGTACGTACACATAGTGTACAAATAGTTTTTTTCTATTAACAATATTTAATAATTAATAACTTTTAATTTACTAGATCAAATTTAATGATTTAACTACCAAAATGATCCTCTCAATGAGAGGATTTTAGCAAGCCAAAATTATTAATATCTAATCACTGGATCCTAAGATCAGAATAGATATATATTACTATAAAAGTTTTATAATTTATTAAAAAATTATAAACTATTTATAGTAACACAAATTTATTCCGATCTCTGGATCCTGTAATTAGAGTTTTATGATTTTGGGCTTGCTAGAATTCTAACATTGAGGTGATCATTTTGATAGTTGAATTATTAAAATTGGCCCAGTAGATCAAAAGTTATTAACAATTAAAAATTAATTTTCAATTGTTAATAACTTTAGATTTACTGGGCCAATTTCGATGATTCAACTATCAAAATGATCACCTCAATAAGAGGATCAAAATAATTAAAATCTAACTACTAGATCCTAAGATCAGAATAGATTTGCATTACTATGGTGCAGACAACCTAGTCCTGACTGATAAAATTGATATCATTCAAATTGCTAATCCTTCTTCAAAAAAAATAGTAATCAAAAAATACTATTTTAAAATGTTAATTCAAAACAAGCTAAGCATTTCCACGTTGTTAGAATTTTTGTAAATTTAATTTTAAAAAAATAGTAGAGGGTGGAAGTTAGAACAATTTTATAAATAAATATGAAATTTGGCTGCTTTACATATACTATTAAGCTAAGAAATTTGGCCGCCTTAAATATAAGAAATTTGGCCGGTTTATGCATACTATTAATAATTTGGCCACTTTAAATATAAGAAATTTGGCCACCATATATAAAAATTTGGCCATAATGTATTAAACTAAAAGACTTTTTCGCATTATTGTTAGATATTTAGGGAAAGTCATTGTGTTTCATATGGCTAGGGCTAACGCATATTTGTGATAGCATATAATCTGCATTATCTAATTTTATCGCAAAAGCATATGTGATATGTAGCATACTAGTTCTTATTATTCAATGTATGGAAATTGCTTATTATCTATAAAATATTGGGTGTATGATGAAAAATTGGAATTAATATCACTTACATGTCATGTGAAATTTTTTGTGTGACATTTTGCATAAATAATGATATCATTTTAATGACAAAAATATCAAGGCAAAAAATTTTACATGATCACTAGTATGTAACCCGTCGCTTGCTAACAGTTTAATATTATAAATATATATATATATTTATATGTATTTATGTAAAAAACGTATAAGTGAATAAGAAGAATAATACTATAATAATAATATTATATGCTATACAGTTGTTGTAATACGACTATGTGGCCATAGGTTTTGCAGGTCATGTGGTGGCGCCACCAATATCAATATGCAATAAGCAATACAGGGTCAAAATTTATCTAGCAATAGTACTATAGATCTAATACTGATTTCGTTTGCAACATTTGTTACAAGTAAAATTGATGGCATCCTGGTTGTGTCCATATAGTTGTAATAAGAGAAATAATATGTTGTGTGATACATACAGTATATATAAGAATATTTGTATTGTATAGTTTAAATCTTATATATAGGTAGAGACACAGCATATTTTTTATAGTATAATGTTTTAAAATAAAACTCGAAAGGCAATTAGATATCGAGTTAAGAAATTTAATTTAAAAATTGAATATTATAAATATTTTATTAATATATATATTTAATAAGTATCAGGAAAACAGGTATATAGTGAAATAACTTGAGTTTCGTTAACAATTTCTATATTATAACAGTGCTAGTTCGAATTAGTATTTGATATATATCAGATATATATTACAGTATTAGTAATATGTTACATGAACAGGTGATAGACATAGTACACAAATATACAAAAATTGCACACATGTTCGTCAATCTTGCATAAGTCTAATTTTTTTAAAATATTAAATAGATATCATATGAACAATACAGGTATTATTAACACATAATTATATAAGGGGCTAGACATAATAAAAAATGCATCCAAATTATCAAGTATTGAAAGTCGCCCCAAGAAAAAATAATAAAGACAGAAAAATCTCCACGGCCTATTCATAGTTTAGTAATTTTAGAAAAGATCAGCGGATTCTTGCAATTAGAGATTATTAACTGGTAAAAATATCTGAAAAAAAGAATGGTAGCATAAGTTTTTGATCAAATATGTCAAAAATTCTCAGATGGAATCTCTTATCATCATAATCAGCACTAGTGAATTATAGTTGTGCATTGGGTCTTAGATAAATAGTAAGGAGTCTTGTAGATTAGAGAGTATGATCACATATGTAAGCAAAACGGACTGGCAGTGTTGTCTTTTAGAGGTTCAAAAAAAATAAAATTTTTAAAAAGGGAAGTACCAAAAATATAAATTGACCAATTGGAATAATCATGCTAATTGAAATACCATATATACTGAAAGGTTATAAGTTAAATATTATATGTATCAGCTTATTTCATATCTGATATTATATAAAATTTGGCCATATCGTATATAATAGAAGTACCAAATTTGGCCGTATATAGTAGAAGTACCAAATTTGTCTGTATATAGTAGAAATACCAAATTTGCCGCATTACATAATTTTAAAATTTGGCCGTTAAAAACTTTTATTGATCAGGACTAGGTTGTCTGCACTATATAAAGTTTTATAATTTATTAAAGAATTATAAACTATTTATAGTAACACAAATTTATTCCAATCTCCAGATCATGTAATTGAATTTTTATGATTTTAGGCTTTTTAGAATCCTCTTATTGAGATGATCATTTTGGTAGTTGAATTATTGAAATTGGCCCAGTAGAACAAAAGTTATCAACAATTAAAAATTAATTTTTAATTTTTGATAACTATTGTTTTACTAGGCCAATTTTGATAATTTAACTACCAAAATAATCAGCTCAATAAGAGGATTCTAGCATGCCCAAAATCATAAAAATCCAATTACAGAATCCAGTGATCAGAATAAATTTGTGTTACTATAAATAGTTATAATTTTTTAAAACTTCTATAGTAACACAAATCTATTCTGATCTTAGAATCCAGTGATTAGATTTTAATAACTTTGAGTTTACTAGAATTCTTTCATTGAGAAGATTACTTTGGTAGTTAAATCATCGAAATTGGCCCAGTAGATCAAAAGTTATTTACTACTAGGAACTGGGAACCAGTGTGAGTCTGGAGTATTAAATTTATAATTTATATTGTAAAATTGAAAATAAAATATAAATAATTTATAGTAATCTTCAAATTTATTAATTAAGTACAGAATCTTGTTTAAAAAATTTTAATAATTTTTAAAATTTAGATTTTGAAGTTCTTTGCAAATTTTTTGCAATAAATTTGTACAAATATTTAAAAAGTATAATTTGTAATAATTTTTAAAATAATAACTATTTATTTGCTAGTAAGAACAAAAAAATGATAAATAAATAAAATAAAAAAATGCATTTATTTATTTACTTTTTTTTATTTTTTTATTTTTTTTAATAATTTTATCAGTTTTTTTTAAATTTTTTTTAATTTTTAATTTTTTTATATGAATTAATATATTTGTAGCCATAGGCTACATGTAGCCGTAACTAAGATCAGGTGTAACGTAACTATCAAATTATAGAAATAATTTTTTTTATAAAAATAAAACCCCACGATTAATATTAGGGTTAGGGTAAGGCCTGGGATGGGGCAGGGGCATAGTTTATACCAAAATTTAGCGAGGATTTTTTTTGCATAAAAAAAGTAGGTTTATAGGCAAGTTTTTAGGCTAGAAGCAATTTTAGCAATTTTTTAAAAATTTCTTTGTTTTTGTTATACAAAGATTGATTTACATATTACACCTGATCCTGAAATTTAATTGGCTTTATTGATACGGCTACATGTAGCCATGGCTACAAATATATTAATCCTTTTTATATTTTTAGTTTTTTATTTATTTTTTTATTTATTTTTTTTTAAAATTCAAAATAACTATAAAAACAATAGTGGAAATAAAAAGTAAATTTTTAGTTATTTTCATAATAAGAAATAGCTAGAATTTTCTTTATTTTCATTATATTGTATATATGCATGTATGTATACTATTTCATATATTCTTATTTATTAATTTTTTTATTAATAATATTTTATTTTTTATTTTTTATTTTTTTTTAATTTTATTGGTTTTTTTTAATTTTATTAAGTTTCTTTTATTTATTTAATTTTTTATTGTTTTTATTATTAATATATTTATTTATTTATTGTTTATTTATTATTTTTTTTATTTTTTATTTTTTTTTATTTTTTTATTTTTTTTTATATTTTTTATATAGCCCGGTTCAAAAATGCAGATACATGAATACGGTATTAATAAAAAATTTTTTAAACAACTTAATTTAAGTATTTAAAATTGTAATTTATTACTTAGGTTTTTAAGTTATTTTAATATAATTTTTATTAAAATTTTATATTAAAAAAAAATTTTAATTAGAAGACGATTTCCTTGATTTCAAGATCATTGTCATCACTTTCAACCAATGTAACGTGTTCGTTGTATTTCTTATATTCCTTTGCCCTGGTGAGTGATTTTTTCCAGAGTTCTATGATAGTTTTTGAGCTGACCTTTTCATTAAACGGCTCAAATAATTTGTTTCGGATAGAAAGTAGGTTTGGGTGCAGACTCGTCCTTGCAACTTCTTGTTTCGCAACTGCCCAAATTCTTTCGATTGGTTGAAGTTCGCAGTGATATAGTGGGATATAAGACAAATTGTGCCCATGTTTATTAACAATTTGAATACATGTGAATGGCACATTGTGTTTATTTTTTTTTACTAACTCGTATAGCTCGGCTTTGGTACAACTTTCTATACAATAATATCGTGTGCTGCCAACTATGTATGAAAAACATTTTTTTTTGAATTTGATATTGGTACTTGTTCAATCTGGTGTTCATGATAGTGAATATGGATACATACTGGCCAATATCAGTTTTTAATACCCATGCAAAATTTTTCAAAAAGGTCTTCGAAAATTTTAGCGTTAAAATGCTATGATAATTGCTTTGATCTGCTACAATATTTGTATTACAAATTGTGTTAAGAATATTTTCTCACTCATCTGCGTTTAGCCATTTTTTTTCTTGTGAAGAAGAGGGTTTAATAGATGGATCCCAGATTAAAAGAAAGTTGGGGACAATGTTGCCTTTAATTTTTGTTTGTATTACCATTGCACTTTACAATAATTGTGACAAATATAATTAACAAAGGGCCATGTAGTGCAAATCATTTTTAGAGATTAATATAAAATAAAATTTTTATATTTATAATTATTATTATTAAAAATTTTATATAGTTATTTTGGGCAATTTTGATTGGCTAATAATACTATATTATATAGTACCTGATAATCTCTCTAAGCCCTAGTGTACAAACAATTCTGAGCAATGGTACTCATGTATAACTGGACATGTGGTTTAAGTGGCAGTAAGATTTGTCTAAAAATACTTCTGGTATAACTGAAACGCTATTATTACCTTGCAAATTACTAAAATGCTATCTTAAATAGCAGCCACGAAAAGCTACATTTTTAGCTGACTCATACAATATATTACGATATTCACCATGCCCGTAAAAATATCCTAAAACATATAAAATTCGAAGCAACTACCATTTTGAAACTTATAACCTTCTTCCTCAAGTTTTTGCCACAGCACAGGTATGGAAAGAGAGAGACTAGCAGAGTTTGCAGACATAACCAAATCGTGTATAACTTCAGAAACATTTGGTTTAAGTTCTTTTCTTGGGTGACCAGGTAATTTGGGTGCTATTAATTATTTGTTTTTACTCTTATTTCCTTTAGCAATTATCTGCACAACTGTAGCCTTGCCAATTCCTAGAACCATGGCAACAAGCTTTCATAGTTGTATGTGTTCTGGTTGCTTCTGGCCCTGACGATACTCCAAAAAGTACTTGTAAGTGCTGAGGATCATCTTTTTTCATTAAGGATTATCGCGTCTTTGTCTCTTTTCAAATCGTCTATTCTGCTTAAAAAAAAAATTAACAAAAGATTTAGATTATCGATTGTGCTTAACTTTTTTGTAATTTTTATACACAAATTGATAGATTGTCATGTTTTCAATTAGTGAAGTATTTTAAGTAATGATTTTTGTGTATCTACATTTTTGCACTAGCTCATGTTTTTATTTTTTTTATCTTTTTTTATAATGAATTTAATTGATTTAATTTTTTTTATTTATTTTTTTTATATATTTATAATAAATTTGGTTTATTTTTTATATATTTTTTTTATATATAACTTATATTTATTTTTATTTATAATGAATTTATTTATTTTATTTTTTTTTATAACGAATTTAAATTGAATTTAATTTTTTTTTTTATAATGAAATTATTTTTTTTTATAACAAATTTAATTTTTTTTTATATATATAACAAAATTATTTTTTTTTTATAACAAATTTAACTTTTTTTTATAACGAAATTATTTTTTTTTTATAACAAATTTAATTTTTTTTTTATTTTTATAACAAATTATTTTTTTTGGGTTTTTCTAAATATCTCTGGCCAGAGATATATAACTTATATATCTTTGGCCTATTGAACAATCAAAATAAGCGAAGTAGGCCTCCGCATGGGCCGGGTAGGGCTAGGGTAGCACTAATACCCTAGCCCTACCCATTTATGTAAGGGCTCACCTTCCGAGTCCTTACCCTTGCCCTAGGGCTCAAAATATGCTACCCTACCCGGCCCCATAGTGCCCTACGGGTACCCGAGGGTACCCTTGGGCTTAGATAGTAATATGTCGATATACAGTAAATTAAATTCAATATCACGTATCACTACCAAATTAATTAAATTGATATCGATATATATCGATATCGTCAATTTCGATCACACATCACGTATCACTACCAAATTAATTAAAACTGATATCGATATATATCGATATTGTATATTATAATCAATTTCGATCATATGCGGTTTACAAAATTATAAAATTATGTTATAAAACTAAAAAAAATCATATACCAGCAAATCGTTTCAATTTTATTGCTTTATTATATTATATACACAAGTTGCTAAGATTACAAATTTCTATTTTTAACAACTTACAAATTCCACCCAAATCTTGCTGCCATCTCTAACCAGTTTCGTTGACACATTAGCGCAGTTACTGTTTCTGGATCTAAAGAAGTACGATAATCATCAACTATACGCCCAGCACAACTAAACATTTGCTCAGATGCTACACTTGTAGCTGGTACAGCAAGAAAATCACGCGCCATTTTAGTTAAAGATGGAAACTGATCATTATTTTTCCACCATTCGAGAACATCAGCATTTCTACTAGCAACTGGCTCATCAAGATATCGCCTAACTTCATAAAGAGTATCCGGTCGGCTGGCTTGATTCTTTTTTGTCATATATTCATAATAATCATCAATACGATCTTTATTGTTGTTAGTACAAGCAATACTGCTTTCAATACTAGTTGAATATCGTTCGACGGCTGATGGAGAATAATAATTATTAAGATAGATGCTTTCAAAGCTAAATTAAAAATATAAGTTATTAATGAGTTGATAATAAAATACAAATTAGCAATAATTTACCTTGCTCGAATTTCTTGCACTTTTTTTTCAACATAGTCTAATTCATACCCTTCTTTTTTATGATAATAAAACGATATAAACTGTAATTTATATCGGGGGTCAAGAATACATGTAATCATATGTAGTAAGCTATTATTTT